>DWHU01001333.1:0-12962 GCA_018247975.1 Parides photinus | reverse complement strand
TCTTTCCCAATGCGGTAGGCAGAGACTACTTCTTTCCTCTTGCTACGATCCAGGCATACATCTTTCGCTTCTTCAACACTCATGACTCCTTTCAAACAAGCTCGTCAGTTGTGGGTCCTTTTGACCTGGCCTTTCTTCAAAATGTCCTCGATCTGATCGACATACGTACGCCTAGGTCGACCCCTATCGGTCTGCCCATTCAAAACAGGAAAAATATTTACATGTTATTTACGATCAAAACGTATTTCCGTTGAATGAAAGGACAAGCTGGCCTAAATCATTTCGCATGTAAGTTGAAGACAAAAGGTAAAATGTTCAAATAATGTATGAAATAAAAAAAAAAACAACTTGTTGTAATGTTGAACAATATTTATATACTTCGATTCTGATTTTGACGTAGGTAAGACATGGGTTTAATCTCGCGGTCCGTATTGATTAATAACTTGATTTTCTGATCTATAAGCTAGTTATTATTCAGACAAATCCAAGGATGCTTTGTAGCTTTTGTCTGACCGTTTTGCTCAGTTAGTGTACCTGCCTATTAAGAGGTCGGTTCGATTCCTACTACGGACACTATTAGTTCTGAATCTAGGTATTTTTTATGTATATTTCCAAAAAAATGTAATTAAGTAGTTTATAAGTTACTAGGCAGTATTGTGAATTGTCTAAAGATATAGTATTTTTGGTGTCTCTGCGTCAATTACAATTTATCAGTTTGACCAAACACGTTATGACGGTAATAATATATGAAGAAACTTCACAAGATCTACTTAAATATCTTTTACATTACTACAAATGTTTAACAGAGACCCAATTTCATTATGAATTAATTTTATCGTCTGAAGAAGTTTTGTGTCAATAGTTAGACGCTTGGAAAAATATTGCTCATTTCTAAATTTTCTTCACTTCTACTGTTATTAACTTATCTATATTATTGCGAAGTTCGAACTATTATAGCTTCGTTATATTTTACTTTAAAAAAATCATTTAATACGGAATAAATAATGATATATACGCGCTGAGATGTTTAGACCCACAAAACCATATGAGTAGTCACTTTGGCACAGGAAGCCGTTTTCGATTTCTCGATTTTATAGTAAAGTAAATAATAGTTTAAGTTATAGTATTTGAATACTACCTAACAATTGTCACGTTGTCAATGTAACGTAATAGCAAATACACCTAATAAAAAAATGCTTCAAAAACTGGACGGAGATAGGACTTAGAACTAAAAGTAAACGTAGAAACAAATAGTAGTAATTAAAGCATATTAATAGAAAATTAAGAAAAGTAGGAACAGTTTTGTAAAAATTATTTATATGGAAGTGAAAGTTTATAAATAGTGTTGTCTAATAATAAAGAAAATGGACAGCGGAGATATTTTTAAGCAAAGGTTGATTAAGAGAGACATTAGAAGAGAATCAATGACTGACGGTTATCACGGAAATTTATCTCGACCAAATTGTTTTAATTAGATTCGTATGCATTAATGTTATTGTTTATTAGATAAGTGCAAAACACCTTTTAAATTTTATTATACTATATCTGAATATGTCTTATATAATCGTAGAGAACACGTAGTCTTAAGACTATTCATTATTCCTTACCAGTAATGTAATGAATACTTAAATAATTACTTACCTCCGCGAATCTGCTCGTGGGGTAACAAAATGGCGTATTATTACGGGTACATGGCTTACAAGTATTAAGTAAATTATATGAGATTCTAGTAATGTCATTCAGAGCGAAATTAATTAGGCAAGCCTGCGAAGAGTATATAAATTAAAAGGGTCTTTCTATTCAATATAAAAGACGTCTTAGAAGTTAAGGTATTTGAAAGTACTTTGACTTCGCGACTATATATGTTAATATAAGAACCACTATGCAAAGTATATTATGATCCGATGATCGGCATTTAATATAATTTGGACCTTATATAAAAACTTATAATTATTTACTAATTCTAGGAATTTTATAAAACATACCAAGTTATATAGCTTTTTAGTTTTTTTCGTCACCGCCGTTTCAAGTCATTAAGTGTCTCATGAGCCTTTACACTAAGAAACGAAATTTCTTTCATCCGCTTAATTAAACGATCTCAGGGACAAACGGACCTGAAAATTCAATGATTTCACTATATCAAAATAAATGTTTTAAATACTTTTATTTCGGTGATACTAAATTAAGGAAAATGTTAAGAAACATTAGGATTCAAAAAGGTTCAAGAAAAATCTATTAAAACGAATATATAATTAGAATACTAGTACTATGAAATGTTAGCGTATATTTTTGTGCCATTATTATCCAGATCATTTCAACAAAACGGCTAAACCGATAAGAAAATGTTTCTGTAGAATTTAATAAATAACATAAATCAAACATTCTTTCTGGAAACGGTAATAGTTCAGTTTATGAATACAATGTAACAGTAATTAGGCTGTCGTAATATGTAAATGTAAGGAAACCAAAGGTTTTGTAAAACAGAATCGAATATATGTGATATGCGCCAACCCACACTTGCCACACTGGCCCCAACCAGCCCACAACCAACCCACACTGGCCAGTGACTTATTTGTAGCCTCAAGTTTCATCCGTGAAAACGTTCAGTTTTTTGCGTTTAAAGAGATTAAATATCACTGGCTTTATCCTCCAACGTGCACTTGGCCAGCGTGGTAGATTAAGGCCACAACTCTCTCATTAGGAGAGAAGGCCGCGAATCCCAGCAGTGGGAACATTAAATGAGCTGATGGATGAGTGAAGACGAAAGTGGTCGCATATTCTTAAGATATTCGAAAAAGGGTATAAGAAGAGTAATCGAAAGAAACAAAACGTAAATAGAGGATATAAATGAATAGAGTCATAGAGAAAAATAAAGCAAGGTACTAAAATATTAATCACGTAAGAATTAAAAACAAAAGTAATGTATAGAGTAATAAGGACGGAACAAATATTATAAATAAAATAAGGAAATTGATCTACAACTAAAAGTAAATAAAATGAAGTAGATAAAGCAAACGACGACTAAGTCTGAGAGGTGATGCATGAACGGATTAAATAAATAGGATGTAAAAAGTATGAAAGAAAGGATATTAATGAAAGGTGAAATGAAAAATGTACAAGAAACAAAAAAAATCTATTAAATAAAACGAATTAAAAAAATAAAGAGCCACCAACGCCGAACCCGGAGGAAATAACTAAAAAAAAAAACATTAAATGGGCTGAAACAAAAATCGTTGAGTAACTTTATTATGTTACGTTATGAATTTCGCTTAATATTAAGCATTCAGGACGCTTTTTTATACGAGTAATTAAAACTTAAAACCAACGACAGGAAGTACAGCTCCTCCTCAGCGGAACAGCTCTTGGCAAGCCGGAGATTGTTTAGAAAAAGTCATATGGAAGTGAACGAAAATACGAAACGTATGCGCTAAATTAAGTGAAATAAAAAAAATTAACTGTTGTTAAAATTTTTTTACTGGGAAACTTGTAAATAATAGGCATTCAATTATCAAATTCAATGATCGGAAAACTTACTAATGCAGCTATTGATTGATTCCGCATTGGTTTCATTGAAGCGGAGTAACATCGATATTTTAGATTCCAAATACATAATCCGGTATGAGTTTGAATTATTCGAAAGATTAGTGAAAAGAAAAGATAAAGATAAAATCGTTCTTCTTCCTCTTTCGTTCTTGTATATATGAATTTAATTTTATCCGTAACAAATGGAAACTATACAAATCTTCGTTTTTCGGACAAACGAATTTGTTTTGTTGAGTGGATTACTTTCTTTATAGAACCATTGGCCGAATTCCAAAGCTCGCAAAACATCGAGAAAAACCTAACCAATACAGGCTAGGCTTCGTTTTTAATTTGTCTAGACCAAAAACAACCTTTTGCGGTACTTTAAATACTTTATTGGTTAATACGATTTATTACTAAAGATTTTTTTTGTTATTTTGTTTGAACGTAGTACATTTTCTTGTCTCTTTTCTCTAGGAATTTATCTTACTGCGATCGTGTCGATGACGCTACTATAACTATCACCTTTTATTTAATTTATGTTTTTTTTCGCATTCCCCCCCGTCTAATGGGACCGAGGCCTTTATTTAAAATTTTTTTAATTATTACATTTGTCTCTGATTATTTTTATTTATATCTACTTCACTCTTCTTTCATTCTCTTATCCTTCTTACCATTTCCTTCTTTCGTACTTGAAGTCTCTTTTTCATTCTCCAATCTATTTCATTCTTTCATCCATCCCGTAAGTAAAGACACAGCACACCATTTTTATTATTTCTCAGCACAATTTTTCTTACACTAGTCTTGAATTTTCCTACGACTAATATCGTAGTTTTTAAGAACCTTGTTATCTTAACCACTTCTTGTTATTGACTAGTTTACATATTTTTTTTTGTTTATTCTACTTTAATTTCCTTTTACTTCATCACGTTTCAATCTTACTTATCTCACAAATACTTATTTTAAGTATTTGTGAAAGGTACGCACTAATTCATAATCTAACGTACAATAATGAAAAGACAGAACTCCTGATCTTTAGGTCGGGAAGGAGACCTAAAAATGTTCCTGGAGTTTTCCTCAAAGGATAAAGAGTTAGTTAGGGTTGCGGAGAAATTCAAGTATCTGGGACATATCTTTACTTAAAGGACATATCCTTATTTAAAGAACGACACTGATATCGAATGACAGCGCGTTCCGTTGTAGGCAATATAATAGCAAGGAGGTTTCTTAAAGCTAGGAAAGATGTTAAAATTAGCCTACGTATATAGAATTAAAATAATTATAATAGAACCTACCTACTACTAACCCAATATTATAATAGAAACAAACATTATGTAAAAATACAAAGAAACAGTTTATGTTTTCTTAATCTTTGTTACGTTTAATTATCTGTGTGTAATGGTTTATTGACTTCATTATCATTACCCTGTTACAAATTAAAATTTTTAACTTTAATATTTAAGTTCTGATGGCTCAGTTGATAAAGTGTTCGAACGAGTTACAAATCTCGAAGAGGCGCGGGTTCAATCCTCGTTGAGCTTGAGCTTTCGGTGATGGAAAAGATCATGGGGATACCTACATGTTGCAAGGAACAGCTTTTGCGGACCTGAAGTTGGCTGTTTCAAAATTTTTAATATATTATTATATTTTGTATATTAGTTAACAACAGTAATCATATTATGAACACTGTGACTTAAATAATTAATTGAAAATGATCTTATACTTTTTAGTTGTTTCAGCGTTAATCATGTAGTAAAAAGTCACTCGTATGCAAGAAATAAACTGAAAATGCCCAATATTTTCAGATGAAGACATAACGAGATATTAAAATAATTTAAAGTCAAAGTACGACATTGTTCATTTTCGTTCTTCATAATATTCATTTGTAGATTGCCAAACAAACTGCTTCACTGAACTTGAAAAGCTCAAGTTGAAAAGCTCTTGTGTTCAGCTTCAATTCAGTTTGTCGGCCGCAATTTCACTTTTTCGAGTGCCATGTAGTAAACGTAAACTGTTCTGAAAACACAGAATTAACTAAATCAAAATCTACCTTATACATTTTGTACTGGAATTGTTACTTGAGGAACTACTTTAGGCTACTCTCATGAATCAGGCGCTGTTACGTTTGTTAAAGAAATTTAGGAGATTAAAACTATATAAATTGTTATTGGTTAAGTAACTAAAAAAAACATTCGTTAAGGAAACCGGAGAGTGGAGAAAGGATGAAAGAATTGATTCAGATAAATATTACTTGGAAGTCGTACAGATGAACATGCCCCATTAACTCTGATTTATTAACCGTAGTCTGACTTGTTCTACTACTAATAGCAATTTCCGACTTCCGTTTGTCGGTTACATGTATTTTTTAAATCGAGTAAATTCAATAGATACAGTTCTTTAAAATTAATCACGGAATAATTGTATGACAAAGGTAATTTATAACCAATAATTTTCAGATAAGCTTTTAATACGTAAATTAAAAATTGTAATTAGATTAAGTGTTAAATTATGAAAAATAAAAAACGGTGTGTGTTGTCGTCGTTTAAGGTGAAGGATAGAAGGAATGGAATGCGAAGGAGAAAGAGACAAGAGAAAGAAGGAATGGGAAGGAAGGAGAAGAATGTGGATTAGGAATAAGGAGTTAGAGACAAATGTAAGGGAAGTTAAATAAAAAAGAACAATAAAGGCCTAGGCCCAACAAAACCGGAAGAGAAATGCAATAAATATAATATTAAAAGAAAAATATACGTAAATTAAAATTCATATAGTTTTTACTAAAATCAGTTTTTTTTTTTCATCCCTTTGAATGTTCCCACTGTTGGGCCTCGGGGCCTTCTCTCTTAATGGAGAGAGTTTTTGGCCATAATCCACCACGCTGGCCAAGTGCGGGCTGGCGAATAAAGCCAGTGATATTTAATTTCTTAAAGCGCACATAACTTAGGAAAGTCATCGGTGCGCGCCGGATTCGATCCCGCGACCTCCGAATCGGAGGCCAAGGTCCCGAACCACTCGGCTATCACGGCTCATGGCAAAATCAGATTATGACATTCAAACAATTCCGTAGTAATATATATAAAATCTATTTAATTTATAATGGATACGTGCAACACTAAATTACTGTATAGTAAATAATTTGTTTATGTATAAATAAATAAAATAAAATTGACATTTAATAGTGTGACCAAATCGCAATTTATTTTACTCCAATTGGGTTAACCGCGGCAGGAGCGAAAGCAATAACATATATTATCAGCCGCGTGGTAACCGACCAAATTTAATAGTGTTTTATTAAACCTATACCACTTAGTAATAAAATGACCGAATATTTTGTTGGGTAATAAAATTAGTGTTGCTATGGATGTATAGGTTGTTTCATATATGAACTTTGAAAATGTAACGAATGTCTGATTATTTCGTCATCATTATTAATAACATTTTAGACGTCCACCGTTGGGAATAGATCTTTCGTAAAGTATCCCACAAAACAAAGCCTTAAGCTAGTTTATATTAATGGCATTTAGGGATTTTTTTTAACGTCTTTCCTCCACCCAATGAAAAGATTCAAAAAGCTGCTTTCCATTCGCTATTCGGTATTAGACGTAAAACATACAAAATAAAAGAGTAAGTATTATATTCTAGTTTAATATTTTCTATTAATTATATTAAAGCTTAAGTCTTCCGGTCTGGACGATATGATAACTAATATAAATTAATAATATTAATAAATCCTTAACATATGCGTAGAAGAATGTTAACTCTTCTACTTTAATGTATTTGTAAGTTTCATACTTCTTTATACGATTTTGTAATATTGTAAGTCTATTGTTATACTTATTTTAATTATTAATTATTTTATATACTCTTACCTCACCTACTCATATATCTTTTGTTAAGAATATGCTAATGCATTAAATCTATTAACCAAGGTATCAGCTACGATCTCTTCTGGGGTCCTATTAATAATGTTTGAGCAGATTTTGTTATATTATTTAATATTAGATATGATACATGATATATGGAACGTAGTTATTAATAAGGCGTATCTGAAATAGGAGTAGGAGAAACACCTTTTCATCTTCGAGGAGGCTATAGAGAGCGTGGTTACTTATTGATCTTGTCATTTCGTTAAATAGATGAGCGTGTTCGAGCATTCATTGCTAGAATTGACTGATGTTGGCCCGACAGGCTTTCTCACGAGGATTTACGTCACAGCCCCGTATGATTCATGGATACACGTCATAGAATATTGACATACAGGGTTAAAAATGACTTGCTTATTGTGAAACTGATCTAAATACACATACATCAAATAAGCGAGGGGGCATGCTTCGTACCGTACCAGGAAGAGGAAGAAAGTACGAAATTTTCAGTCAGTAAAAAAATATTTTAAACTGGCGATTAACACAGCCTGCAACGTTTTATACATGACTATATTGAAGAATACAGTCTAGACTTGTGTTTTTAGACGTGGGGCTCACGCCCCACATAGGGCATTTTGATTATAAGTGGGGGCAATTCCAAAATAGACTCGACGTGTGTTCAACCCATTCGCTTCAGGCCATTTAAATGCAACGCTAAATTTCGGCGCCAAATTAACCTAAAAAATAAATTCATAAATAACTTAAGTTCCATAACTGGACAATATTTTTTTTTAATATTAAATATTATGGCCGTGATAGCCGAGTGGTTTGTTACCTAGGCCTCCGATTCGAAAGTCGCGGGATCGAATCCCGCGCACCGATGACTTTTCTGACTTACGTGCGCTTTGAGAATTTGAATATCACTGGCTTTATCTGCCAACCCCCACTTGGCCAGCGTGCTGGATTAAGGCCAAATACTCTCTCATTATGAGAGAAGGCCGAGTCCTTGCAGTGGGAACATATAGAAGGCTGATAAAATTATGTATTGTTACTTAGGTGGAGGGAGGGGCGGAGACAACAAATTTTATATTGCTTAGGTCTAGACTATAGCTTTTATTTCTATCGCTTATGTTCTGGTTTAAAGGATCATGTAGCTAGAATAGTAAATGAAATAACCAGGATAGGCTTACTGTGTCTTTAGACGACAAGCTTAATATGAGCTTAATTGATAAAGGCCATGTTGTTAATGAAAAGAAGTATTAGTATTTATTATTTATATTATACTACTATTCTATATTACATTATACTACTATTACTTTTATGTATATTATTATTATTCACTATTAGATGAATGTCTTGATCATCTCGTTGCTTCATAATATATTATGCCGTATATAGACCAATTAATAATTATTTTATATAAGTACTGTATGCAAAAAAAATATTAACGTTTTCGTATTTGCAAAATAGTCAGCTTAATGTTGAGAATGTTATCCATGTAAACATTTTTGATATACTTATATTTTTTATCGCTTTTTTTATATCATATAAATATTGTCAAGGCACATTTTGACCTCTAAACGATATAACCAATGTTCGTCGATTAATCTATTACAAGTTATTAAAAGGGACCGTGCACAAACTTAATATTGGGTACCAATATGAGGCCTTTATAAATATTTCATGCCATCGCCTACGACGACATACATTTAATAAAAATGGAGCAGCACTCCTATAACAAATTTGTTCTCCTTTATTTTATGATTAAACTTAATAACAATCTTTATTATTTAACATTAATATATTTACTCTGTTAGAATATAGACTGGATATTTGATTAAGTCTCACTCTATTTACATTCATCGCTGTAAATTTAGATACCATTGCTTTGAAGTTACGATATTGGTATCACGTTTTACAATACCAATGAATGTTAATTATACAATTAACATATTAAAATAAAAGCAGCTCTTAACATGACTTATTAAAGTAAAAACATTTACAGTGTGATTTACAAAGATTTTTTTGAAGTAGAAAAAGCTCTCGTTGGGGAACAAAAATCATCGAATCAAACATTTCGTACAAATAAATTATGTCTTATTTAAATATATATGTTATAATATTACTTAGTTTATGTTTATTATAAAACAACCGTCACGTTAAAGCTTTACTCTTATAATTTTTCGGTAAATTTTAATATGTTTGAATGCGCAATAAACGTGGAAATGTATGAAATCATTATCCATATATCAGCGAAGATTGCCTGAATTTTTTAAAATCATCTCTCGTCTTCGCAGCGAACGTATTTCACTTATGAATTTTGTAACGTTTCGAAGATATTCCATTGATACAGTTTCTTGAATGTCTACATTTGAAAACAATCGTGTTTGAACTAATTAATACTCTGTACAAATTCAAAACTATACTCAGTTTAATAAATCTTTTATAATCCTAAATTAAATTTATCATTAGTTCATTACATACACATATTTTTTAGCCCTCTATATGTTCCCTCTGCAGAGACTCGGCCTTCCCTCATAATGAGAGAGTATTTGACCTTAATCCAACACGCTAGCCAAGTGTGGGTTGGCTGTTAAAGCTAGTGATATTTAATTTCTATTATTTATATACATATACATATATACTATTTATAATAGTACCAATCTTGATTAGACCCTGTCTTTACACACCTGTAAGACAAATCTATCTTCAGAAGTTAACCATCAGAAAATACTACTTAGTATTACAATAGTTAAGTACGTCCATACTGTTTATATTAGGTCTTAAAAATAAGGGATGAAAGTATTCATTATTATAAATAGAAATATTTACGAGAAGCTAAAAAGTTCTGGTTAAAATGTAATATTGAAGTGACTGTTTTAAAATCTTTATAATAAAATTACTTCGCCTACTATTTTTTTATCCTTGCGTTTATAGATAAATATATATATAATATACAAGATTGTATTTTTGTATGTATTCCTAGTTTACTTATTTATTCTTTCTGTTGCTTTATTTGTTTTTGTTTCTTACCTTCATATTTATTTATCTATTTTATGTCTTCTGTTCTACAGAGTTTTATGGCAAAAATCTTTTGAAGGAGTGTTTTCCTATCTTTTTTGTACCATACCCCACCTTGGCCTTTCTAAAACTCTCATGTCTCTTAAGCCCCACCCCTTTCCTCTCCCCGCCTGTCCTTTATTACATGATACATCATTTTTAATATTAAAAAACTTAATCGTCTACTTAAGAAACCCTATGTAATTTAACAGCTTTATTTTCTTTAAATTTGACACCGACGTCTAGAGCGAAGAGGGCAAATCAAATTGCCCCTTCCAACCATCGAATTGCCCCATGTGGGGCATACGCCCCACGTTGGGAAACACTGGTTTATTGCGACAAGGCCGTCCTTGCTCACTTTTGATTGTTAATTACGTTTAAATTTTATTGTAAACAGGTATTTTATGTATAATAATATATTTGTGTAATGTATAAATAAATTATCGCACATTGGTATGATGTGACCGCTTTAGACATGCCCGTTGCGATAAGCCTAAATACGTTAACACAAATTAGACGCAGCATTCGCTTAATTGTATCGAATTACCCGTGTAACGGTAATGTATTTGGGTGATATCACCACGAGCATTACACGGTTTCAGAATTAATAACCACAATCACCCCATCTCACATTTAATACATCAAATGTATTGTATATACTTCTTAATTTTTCCATTTTAATTATCTTATACTTTAACCCTACTGATCTTCGGGATAACACTTCATGTCACTTCAAGTAAAGAGACACGAAGCTATTACTTTAATTAAAACAAGTCGAGAGTTTAGTGCTATGATAAATATTATATTCATAACAAAAAACATTGTGAGGAAACTGAATATGTGACATCCGCCAACCCACACTTGATCAGCGTGGTCAAAAGGTACAGATATATTTATGGACTTCAAATATTTTTACCTGGTCTTAGATTAGCAGCTTATATAAAAGTATTCATAGTATTATATATGTCTTAAGACGCCCACTATATCTCTAACACCCACTAAGTGAAACACCCACGCTATGGCTACTCGGACATGTACACATATAAACCAATTGAATGTTCTTGTTGCTATAACTTTTTGTAATTTTACTGTTTAAATACAATTTTAATTATTGAAATAATGTTAAAATAGATACAATTGTATATATAAACATTAAAAAAAATTGTAGACTTATGAAAGCTATAAGAATACATTTTGTCGCTGTTGTTTTCTGCGGAATAATTCATATGATATTTCGTTACAATTAAAATGATTTTGTATTTGTAATATCGGAAAATCTAACCACAGAGGACATGTCTGAGCAAGTACCACGTTATGTTCGTAATAGATGAACATGTAGGAGTAGATTTATAAAGGAGAAGCGAAAAGGGCGTGACGGGTTCTAATATATAGAATCAGAAACCAGTAATCTATTACTAGTATGTAACATAAAATATAAGGACACATTCAAACTCTGTTATATGTTAAGAAAACCGTTGATCTGGTTATTAGGAGACTTAAGTAAATAATATTAAAGGATAAGTTTATATTAAATATATCTAAATTAAAAAAATAACCCTGTACTGTTTATATTTAATAAAAAAAAAACAATGCAAAAACACTGTGCTTTAATTTTTTAAATATTTATACGTATAAACTACGTTTGTATATATCTAGTGCATATTTATTGAAAATCTTTAGAAAGATCTATCAGTTAATGAACAAAGAGTACATACAAATATTCGACTATGTAATCAAGCAGACAGTTTCGCCCATTGACTACTACAGATCTGACTGAATACTGATTTAATTTGCGGATAGTTTCCAAACGACTGGAGAAACTGAGCCATAGGATATCTGCAACCAACAATATACATATCATACTAGTTTATCAAATCTGAATTATACACCACGAACAGCAATAACACAACGAAAATATATGAAAAAAAAGCCTTTGGTAAGTTCTCATGTTTATTGTCATGCTTCAGAAGTATTTTTCATTACTTAAACAATAACAAGATAATTATATAGGCATAGTTTAAACAGTTCAGTGGACGGTTTCAATATGGTTATTTCATCTGTTAAAATTTTAACTTTCTTTATACTATTGTATAATCACAAATTTATCATAAATCAGCACTGGATATATATTTATTTCATTTAATATGCATTGCTGAAGATATACAATAGCTTTAGATACAACGGATTCATTATTTATCTTGTTTTTAATAGTGTTTACTACTACAATCAAACAACTATTTATAATATACTAGCGGCGCCCGGCGAACTTTGTTCCGCCTAACAGTCTATTAATAGACAGATTTAGGATTATAAAATTTATACAAAATTATATAGTAACATTTATTATTGTGCCAGTTCAAAAAAATACATCGAAATCGAATTGAAATTAATTTGAACACAAACAGTCGTGGATTTTTGTTATCTTTACTTATCCCATCGTGTCTCGTCTTGTACCGGCCTTGCACCCGCCTTGCACCCGCCTTGCACCCGCCTTGCACCCGCCTTGCACCCGCCTTGCAC
>DWHU01001332.1:0-12964 GCA_018247975.1 Parides photinus | reverse complement strand
AACAGTAACGTGCCGTTAACAGTTGTGATCACCGGCGGCGCCGGGGCTCCCTGCGCCCCGCCAGACCCGCCAGACCCTCGCGGCGTAGCTTGCGACGGCTTAATGCTTATCGCCGACAATAATGCTATGTACATAGTAATCGGGTGTCGAGCGGACGGTCGATGTCGTCCTGAGGAACGAAGCCGCGCGCGCCGGGAGCCCCGGCCCTGCGCGGCCCTGCCCGGCCCTGCCCGGCCCCGACCGTTAACGGCCGCTGTACTTAATGTCTCCATGTAGTTGTCAGTATTGTGTTCCTTTCTTTTAGGTTTCATTATTGCTCATCCTTATTTGTTATTATTCAGTTGATGTATCTGTTTAGTTTATTTGTTCGTATTCTTGTCGTTGTGAAGACCGCATTCTGTGTTCGCCCCCGCAACCATCATCACCTATTTCCAATGTATTTCTGAGTTTCACCCGCTTTTCGCTTGCGTGTAACCCGCACACGACACGAGCACACGAATGCGTGTTCGTGTGCGTGCCCACCAACTACTTGATCCGTATGGCGCTATGGCGCTAAGGCGCTAGTACATCGCGTGAATACTACTTATAATCATACATAAGCCCAACGTATTTAAAAAAAAAATGCATGTGCACGATAAAATGAATCACAACGTACAATAACGGCGATCATGTCCACGCCTACATAAGCACACGGCAGCAGTAGTGTCCGCCCGCAGTGTTTCGATGCTCGCGCTGGTCACCTCCATCCTCGCCCAAGGCCGGTCTCCTTCGCTCTACCAGCTCTCCCCTGGCCTATGGAACGCTTCCGCCCGCCGCCCGCATTCGTCACCCGCTTCAGTAGACTAGAGCCATCCGCATCTAACTCGTTGCACTTTTGTTAGTATTCGTTGTCGGTGCATTATGTCCGACGTAAAACTTTACTTTGTTCTCGAAGACTTTTCATCGAGTGTTCAACTCATCAAATCATTTCCTGACTATCTGGAGGTAGTTCTCCCCCTCTATACGACTACTAATGTATCCTCTATGCCGTTATCTAATCATACTTAATATATATTTTACACCTTTTGACATGTAATATTCACAATAAATATCATAGATCTTCCATTGTAACTCGTCCCGGTGTTTGTCTGGTTTAATATGGCGACGGCGCGCACCCGTCACCCAGGCTCCAGTAAAAACGAATAAACCTTTTTATCGATGAGATCTTCATGGCTTGAAGATCTTTAGAAGTGAAGACAACGTAGCACATTAGTCCTGCGTGAGCGCGGGTGCGCGGGTGCGCGTGCGCGCGTGTCCCTGGGGCCCCGTCCCCGTCCCCGTCCCCGCCCCGCCGCCCGCCGCACGAGCAGCGGGGCGCGCGGGCGGGGCGCGCGGGGCGGGCGGCGGCTGAATCGTGCCTGTGTTGTCTGTTCCAGCGAGTATTTGTATGACGCGTACGCGGACCGCGATAACGTACCCCTCGCCAAGTAAGTGCCGCAGCAACCACACACCGCTTGAGCGGCCCGCGCCGCGCGCCGCGCACGTAGCTAGCGGGGGAGGGGTACCACCGACCCACCCACCCCGGTGTAACGTGCGACGCGGCCTTGCACCCGGCTTCCCCGCGCAGCCCGCCGTACAGCATGCAACTAACAATTACTGCGTCTGAGGCTGAAGCGTAGCTGCAGTGTAATCCTTAATACTGTAAAAGAATGAATGTCCTTACGTTTGCATGGATGTAAATATAGTTTGTATGCGGGCGTCGCGTGTGGCCCCCCGCACGCGGGCCCTTACTGGTGGCACGTACGTAGTTTGTTTTTGTTTTACTTTTAGTTTGTTTCGTTCTGTCCAAACATTAGGTAACGTGTGTAACCCGTTGAGAATTCTGATGAGTCCCCCGACTAGACTGAAAGCTGTTAAAAATTAGATATTGCGTTGTGTTCCTTCTTAGGCAGGATACGGCAGTCTGATGTGACAAGCGAGGATGTAGTCGGTACTACTCGTGTATTAAATAAAATGAAATGTAGTTCATAAATTTGTGGAATCAGAACACTGAGAGCGCACCGCTCCTCTGATCGCGCATTGTATGAATTTCTTAAACACGTTAGCGGAGGTAATAGTAATACATTACACTAATTGATAATCGGAGACAAGAAATTCCGTAAAATAAATTTTATCGTATACCAACGTCGATCACCGCCGTCACATCGCGCCGCGCCCGCGCCTGCGTGCGGCCGCGGCGCGGGCGCGGGCGCGGGCGCGGTCCATGACACGGGCACGCGCTCCAGCGGCTCCAAGCGCAGCACGCTCGACATCGAAGGAAAAATCGCCGAGTGGCGTGAGCGCAGCGGCGGGGGCGCGGCCGCGGGGGGCGCCGGCACCGCGCTGCTGCTGGAGGGGCGCGACGTGGTGTGCGCGCTGCTGCCGCCGCCCGCGCTCATCGACGACCTCAAGACGCGCCTCGACGCGAAGGACGAGGACAACGAGTCCGGCATCCACGAGTCGGAGTGAGCGCGGCACCAGGCGCCCGGCACCTCGTACTACTCTCGGTTTAATATGTTTCGCGCGAACTTCTGTCGCAGTAACTTATTCACTTGATTTTCTCGTTTTGTATAAATATGTTGTTGTATTAAGAAGAAAATTGTGATCAATGTTCATAAACACATGCATACGAAAAGCAAATGTCGTTAATACTGCCGGTGCATGTGTTTATACTTATAAACAGTGTTGTAATCTCACTTCTCCGCTTGAACCACAGCTAAACGTCCATTTTGTTAAGAGTGGGCGCGCGGCCGTGCGCGTGCGCGTGCGCGTGCACCGCCGCGCGCTCCCTCTCGCAACGCTTGTACAACTCATGAATTTATATCAGAATATTTCCGTACTGGAACTATATTGATACTCGTATACAAGTAGAAGATAATCTTAATATTTACTTGATTAGCTTAGGCGCGCCTCGCGCGTGCGCGCCACGGACTTGTAGATGACCGTGTACGTCCGACAATTGTTAATAGTTATTTAAAATGTGTTTACATATTTTCCGAGTGTGTATTTCGCCCACGTGCGTGTTGCAACAGTGCATCGAGTGCAAGATGTCCACACAAAGTTTACATTGAACCAAACGGACACACACACACGCACACTGTTTTCCAGCGGCGTGTGCGTGCTGTAACAGATCTTTACTGCAAAGCTCCGTGCTCCGTAGTAACGACAATTTTTTGTATTTGTAAACATATACAAATTAATAACTTTAAACGATCCGGAACAATCTCTATTTGTGTGTGCGTGTGTGTGCGCACATGCCTGTATAAACAGGTTTCAATGAACTCGTAAGCGTGCATGCATTTTTGAATGGTGTTTAAAAATAGAATGTAACAATGGAATTGCACTGCAGCGAATTGACTTAGCCTTCAGGAGTATTGTGCACGGCGCTGCGCCGCGTGCAGTGCACGCACAGGTTAACTCGGGGCGTGTACGGCCGAAGGGTAAAGCTTTACCGTGCGCTGGTGGACGAGGCTCCGGTCTGTGGTGGGTGTGGTGGTGGGTGTGTGGGTGGGAGTGGGGGGAGGGCGGTCGCTGCTCGGCGGCCCGGGCGCGGTCATGTTGCGGTAACTAACAATCATTTACCATTCTCACGCTAATCCCCTTTTGCACTTCTGTAATCATTAAAAATGGCTTTTTAGTGCTGTTGGTATTAGTCGCCTTTTTATAACTGAAGTAGTGAAATGTTATATTAAATATCTAGCTAACTTACATACTTAAAGCCCGAGAAGAGGACGCACAAGAATTTATATCTTTTCAATTTGTGAGCATGACTAAAAAAAAAGCAATAATTCTAATTGGTTTTTTAGTATTCGGTCAAACCACCCACCACATCACGGTGCCCACGGGGACATCCGTTGTTATTTTTTGAGTTTATACATTTGTGTTTACTGAATGTGTGTAATGTGTAATGGTGTGGTGGTGGTAGATCGGTACGGAGAGTGCGGCCCATCGCGTGCCTCGTGTGCGCCGGGCGAGCTTAATAGTTTATAATTCACACAGTATATATGTATAAGCATGTTGTGGTGGTGGTGTCGTGGTGGTGGGTGGTGGCGGGCGGTGGCTCCCACGGCTCGTTCCGCCTGACTGTGAGCTCTTGCAGCACGTACAAGGCGGAGAAGCGCGGGGTGCGCGGGCGCGCGGGGGCGGCGGGCGGGTCTGGGGGCGCGGGGCGCGCGGGGGCCGGCGAGCCCGCGCCGCCGCTCGCGCCGCCGCTCGACGCGCACCAGCCGCGCCGCTACACCGACATGGCTCCCAAGTGAGTTGAGACATACCGTGTCACTGAAGCTCGGCCGTGAAGTGGCATATTAAGCCTTTGAGGTTATAGTAGACTAGATATGTATTTATTTATATATTCCTTGTTACGGCGGCATATAACTATACACAGAGACATGAGAGTTCTGGCTGTCGTTTCAGGCATTGGGAGGAAGGACCTCCGCGTTACCACGGCCCTACTGAGTACGAACGACCACCACCGTATTACTATCCCGGACCCCAGTGAGTAGCCGATACTAAATTACAATAAATTACTTTAAAATTAATACAAACAAATTTAACGCTACAACACACAATGCGCTTAAGAAAATCACACAAATGTATATAACACAATTTAATATATATGCTTCAGCATTTATGCTATCGGTAAGTGAAAGGAGGGGCTGCTTTAAAAAAATGCAAACCAAAAATTAACGATTTGCATATCGGCACATCGGGAACCCGTTCAGTTTTGTGTTGTTGTCGTGGGGCGGGCGAACACGGCGCGCGACGGGATCTTGCTTGTGATAAGTACAATTTTAATAACGAAAAGTGTGTTGGCTCCGGCTGTGCATCACGTGCTTCGAGGAATTGTGACTACGTGAACATTCCAATCGGCATTGATCCTTGCGCGTGGCCACACGACCTCACAAACACGATTAACAGAGAACGCGCACGCGCACGCGCAAATCACCACGCCACGCCACCAAAACATTTTCATTGGGCTGCGGTGCAGATCTTTTATCACAGGATAAATGACTTTGGACACGATTTCAGAAATTTGCAAACGTCATTATCCAAACTACACCATTCGATGCTGCCGTATAGTATTGTATATATACATGTATATCCGATCCACTTGTAAAGACAACACAAAAAAAATGCCCAACAATGGATGAGTCTTTCATTATTTTTAATATCTATCCTATAATTTAAAATATTATCTATTAACTGCTGTGTTGTTGCGTAAAGCAAAAATGTTCGCAGTGGAACTGTTTTACGAAACAATTTAAATTTTTTGCACTAACTTTTCTCTGTATTTTTTATATGTCAAGTTTCTGTTAATATATGTGGTACTTTAGGCATGTTAGTTTGTGTTCATATTGCTATCAAAAAAAAATTCATTTTTTATTGTTATAATTACTTAACATAAAATCAAAGTACCTGACGCCTCCTCTAAGCAAACATTTACTTGTAGCAGCGGGCGTCGTCGCTATTGTATCTATGTAACGATGCGTAATTAAAATCAAATGAAATAATATAATATGGACGAGGATGGAACCAGGGCCCTTCGCGGCACAAGGCGAGCCGCGAGCTGCAACTGCGACAAGGAGGCACTTTATCATTTGTATTAGTCAGTCTACATAAAATTGTTATGTACGGTAGGCAAAACGTGTTTATGTATGTGTTACAGAACTAAAACGTATACCGTGTAGCGGTAAAGCGGTAAATCACTGTTTATTTTTCAGTGATAGACAGTAAGCAGTCGTTCGAGGAGCAGGAGCTGGCGCGGTACTGAGCAGCCGGCGCCAGGCCCGGCGTCAGGCCCGGCGCCAGGCCCGGCCCCCGCCGGAGCCTTAGTAATAAGGAATCCTATAGAGTATTTTTCCAGTACAGTATCACAAACGTTTAGATTGTAAGAGCAACCGCTCAGCCGCAACGCGCAACGCGCAACGAGCGAGCGCCGCTGACGCTGACGCCGACGCCGTCGCAAGCCGGCGCTGCGCCTCGTTCAACGCGGAGTGACGTGAATGGTGACCATTCTAGAGCGGCCGGTGGGCTGACTAGTGCGCGCTGCACCAAGTGTTACTCGGTTCTAGGTTCTAATTGGAATGACTGGATGCGTGTTTGTGTGGCACGCGAGCGGCTTCTATCTATATTTCATCGATATTTTACATAAATTGTTTTCGTTCATTTCATTTTAAGTTTGTAATGTAAACACTTAGTAGAAAGCAAAAGGCGAAAACGAGATTAGTCAGGCTTAAACCGCCGCCGCGTGCCGCCGCCGCGTGCCACCGGCTCCTGTTTATGTTTACTTCGGCATTTATGTTATATACTCGTACAGTGGCGCTCGGTGTTTACTTAGAGTAAGAGTAAAGCTCGCGAGGCGCCACGTTATAGTGCCCGTTACAAGTTCACAATTCGCCATATCGTCGTGTTGTCACAAACCTTTAGACAGGCGACGCCCGCGACGCGCGCGCAGTCCGCGCCCGTCGGTCAACGTGTCATATCGCGCTAGTAGCGCGTGTAGTAGGTCGCGTGAGCGGTCGATGCAATGCCAAATAACGTAATCGGTGTTCATCTATATATGTATGTATCTATAGTGTAATACTCTTTTGAGATTTGTATTTAGTGCGCTTCGGGGCGCAACGTAATGTATGCTAGTTGACGTAAGGAGCGGCTCGGTCAGCGCGCCGCGATCACACTGCTCCGATGAGATCTGCTCAAGTGATCGTAGTCGTACCCGGCGCCCGACACTAACGTCTCACTAATGTAAGATAAATATTATATTTGATTATCACCAATGTGCCTTTTATTTCTCATCACCTCACGGCGCCACCGCGGACTTCGCGTGCACTCGAAACTGTTAAGTGATATTGGATTGCCCTTAACCTAGTTGCTGGCTCTCGGTGGCGACTACGATGCTGAGAAACAGAGCCATTGCTATAGTACCCAGAAGACGCTGCAGTTATTAGCACTCGCCCGCTGCCCGGACACGAGACGCTTTGCGAGCGCTCGTGGCGGCGGCACGTTGACACTTGGCAAGGAGGAGTTACCGGGCGGATTCCGTGAACCTGCCAATCGACATGTAGTATTTACTGTCTGGTTTATTGTTGGCCGACTCACTGCAATAAAATAAAATCGAATGACTTAATTAGTTCACTTAATTGACCAAATAAAATCCGCCAAATGTTTATATATTTATTTAAACAAATTTGTATCACTTTCAATCATCACATGGTTTATCACTTATTTTCGTCATAACCTAATTAGTGCTATGTATAAATATAAAACACGAGGACCCGCAGAGCTGCGGCCGGGCTCCACCGTGGGGTCGGCCCCAGCACGACCCGGGGAGTGCAGGTCGGTCCCTCCGAGCCCTGCGGTCGCCTCACGCGTGGCACCATCTTATAACTATCTAAAACAATTTAAACAACGGTCAATCAGTAAAGAATAAACCAAAAGAAATCATAAAACGGATGCAGACTGCATAATGATTGGGTGCCGACGGGAACCGAACGCTGTTGATGTGCAAGCGGCGAATAATCACTTAACTGGAGCGGCGGACTATGGGCCCGACCGGTCCGTACCGTCACAAATATCTGTAACTTTGTAGTTAATTGAAATTCTTGTAGGTAATTTGAATTCCATCACTGCTGGCACCGCTTCCTTGCCGGGGTGCATCGACGTGCAACCCCAAGTAGATTTAGTGCAACGCTCGTTAAAATGTGATAACAGCAACCTTAGAATACTGCTCAAAACAACTTCGCTTTTCGCAGATGACTGCTGGTGATGTTTTTCTAAGTAATGTTTAATATCTTCTAATTTCGTTCCATGATCAATGAAGAAAACGCATAATTCTCGTCAAGACGCGACAAATTCGCTCATTTTACTCCAAATAAGGTTTACCGGGAATGGTAACGACTGTGTATTGAGGATATACTGGTAAATGGCAGCACACCTCAACAAGTTTTGTAGTAAAATATCGTGTGAAATATTTGATTTGGAACAGTAGTTACTTTATCGAATAACCACTTTCTAAGAACCACTACCAGTTACTGATACGACGGGCAGCATACGACTATAACCACCATTTTTCACTTAATTCTTCTAACTCGGTACTCGAGTACATTAAACTAATGTGAAATATTTAATTAGCACTGTGATACCGAAAATCTGACCACTTCCGATCGGATGATAAAGATAATAATTACTACTTTTACACGAAATTTCAACCAAACAAACCAACATTTGGTTAAATTAGTTTGCACATTTTCTGTAAATAGGTAATTATCTTTACTAAAGTGTCAAAAATAATATAATTATCTAAAAATCTATTTCATTTAATATTTTAATAAAACATGATTTTTTTTTGCATTTGGGGCAAATTTTGTTTTGCCGTACCTTGCAAGCGGAAACAGTACCTGCAGAATGGTGTAATAGTTATTTAGTACCGATTTTCAATATCAAAAGAGATGCCCAAGACTGCAGCAACTACTGAGGAATAAAGTTAATGCCTCACAGTATGAAAGTGTGTGAGAGAAATATTGAAAGACGCTTGAGAGAGGAAACTGAAATTCCACGAAACAGGTTAGTTTTACGCCGGGTCGAGGTACGACAGAAGCCATTTTTTTCCTTCACCAATTGAAGGAAAAATATGGAGATGCACATAAAAACGTGCACATGGTATTCGTTGATGTTGTATGGTGTACTCTTAAAGAGAAAGGTGTGCCTGCAAAATACCTGCAATTGTTTCAAGCTATGTACAGCAAATGCAGTACACAAGCCGGGTCCGCGGCTGGTATCACGAACAGTTACAATGTGGCGGTTGGCCTGCATCAAGAGCCGGCTCTTAGTTCTTACCTCTTCCTGCTAATAATTGAAGTGTTAACGTCCGATATACAGGAAGAGGCACCTTGGTGCATGCTCTTTGCCGATAACATCGTGGTGATTGCAAAGAGTGGCCAAGAGTTGCAGTGTCGACTGGAGTTGTGGAGGCAACGACTGGACAGTGAAGGTCTTAAAATCAGCAGAACCAAAACTGAATATGTTCTGCGACTTCGGCAGTCTCTCCAGTCCCGTTACGATACCACTTGCCGGAACGCAGTTGCAGGTCTGCTCCGATTTCCGCTACCTTGGTTCACTTGTGCAAAGTGGCGGAGAAATTGACCGAGACATTAGGCAAAGAATTAACTCAGGATGGATGAAATGGCCAAGGGCCCAAGAACAATATGTGACCCGAAAATACCTTTAAGGATCAAGGTATTGTATGGATCAGTGTTGGGCAAGTTAGAGGAAGGATGAGAAGCGATTGCATGCAGCTGAGATGTGAACGTTAAGGTGGATATGTGGAGTCACAAGAATGGATAGGATTAGGAACGAGTACATAAGAGGAAGTTTGAAAGTTGCACCTGTGGTAGGAAAGATGAAAGGAAATCGTATGTCCTGGTACGGACATGGTTTGTAAAGAGGAGACGGATGTAATTAAGAAAGTAATAGGTATGAATGTGTGTGGTTGGAGAGGAAGAGAAAGACTAAAGAAACGATGGAAGGATTGTGCAGTGCAAGGGGGTGAATGATGAGAGCGTCTGACAGCAATGCATTGAGAAGACTGACATACTGCGCCGATACGAAATAGATCGTGAAATTGACAGGACAATGATGATGTAAAAAGCACGTTTGTATGTCTTCAGTTTTCACATTATTGGTTTATTTGTATGCCTTTTAAATAATGCAATTACCAAGAATTTCAATCATATATAACATTTATAGGTTTGTTTTAGAATGAGGAAACTATCTGCATGTAATCTTATGGAATTTGTCTGTACATAATCGACGTTACTTAGAGATACAACTTCAAAGTGTAGTTTTATTAGAAAATATGTGAAAAGATTCATTTAAATTACATTATAACGTGTATTAGGCATTCCCTGAGACATCTACTTCAAAGGATATTCAAAGCAAAACTTTCCGAAAACCTATTTTGGAGACGGTACGGGCGGCTCCGGGCCGCGGTGCGGCGGTGGTTCGGCTCTATTTGAGATGGTAGTTCCGAGGTGTTGTGTAGGTGTTGGATGGCGACGGTACCTGCGGTGGTACCTGCGCGGGCGCTAGGGCGGCGGCAGCTTGGCGCGGCGCTGCGCCTGCAGCAGCAGCCGGTCCAGCTCGGCGCGGCACGAGCAGTGCAGGAACTCGCGCGGGCGCACGCCGCGGAACACCTCCGCGATCGACGGCTTCACGTTGTAGAAGATGATCGTCTGCCCGCGCGCGTGGAAGTCTTCTATCAGCGACTTGATGCCCTGCGCACGTGCAACGGTCTCGAGTGAGTCGACGGCGAGGAGTGCCGGCCAATGGGCCGCGTGCAGCCGCGGCGCGGCGGTACCTTGGCCGCGGTGAAGTCGGCCGCCTGCACGTGCGTGGCGTCCAGCACCAGCGGCGCGCGCGTGTGCCGCTCGGCCGCCTTGCGCAGCGCGCGCCGCACGTACTCGGCCGACGGGAACGCGAGCGCGCGGTCCACCGTGGCCACCGCGTGCCGCACGCCGTGCGCCGACTGCAACCAAGGTAACTGAGTAAGCAAGCTAACCGCGGAGCACTCGCTGCGGGGCCTATGCAGCTAACGGTGCAATACAACAATCCGTTTTAAATAACACTATTTTCTTTTTACGAACTCTGGTCTCGGACTCACGTATAACATTTTGATGTTGGAGTTCAGAGTGCAGTGATCTCATTATCAGCGGAGAGCATCTCCGGCTGGAAGCTGTCCGAGTAGAAGCGTGTTCTGAGGGAATGTGAGTTCTAGAAGTGCAAGACGGGAATACTGACCACGGCGCTGGTGACTCGCACGGAGGGTCGCGCGGAGGCGTACAGCAGGAAGACGAGGTTGATCGCGATGCCGATGACGATGCCGAGCTCCAGCCGCGTGAGCAGGCACGCCGCGAACGTCACCACGGCCGGGATGATGTCCAGCTCTGCGGCGCGCTCGTTGTTAGTGCAGTGTTCGCAAGGGGTTCCGTCGCACAACTCGGAAAGATGTCACAGTACAAAGCATCCCGTGCACTACCGGCGCCACGAGCGAGACGTGCACCTGATAGTGAGTGTTACGCCCGCCCCATAGCGGTTAAGCTTTGGTTGGGATGATATGCACTATACCACAATGAGCTCGCCTCTCAGAGATGTTAATTTTTCCACAGTAATATTTAGCAAAACCGCACGGACGGTAGCGACTGCTTTGCACCGACAGACAAATTACATTCTTGAATTGCAACAAATGGATACACAGACTGAAAGTACTGGCCGCAGCCAGGAGCCTTGGACTGCGAGCTGGAGCGGCGCGGTGTGTCCCGGGCAGCCCGCCGAGAGCTCGCGCAAGGTATCGTAGTGTTTGTGGAGGTAACAGCCCAAACGGGCACGAAGAGGCCCGGCACGAAGGATAAGAGTTACTTTAAGTATTACGTGCAGTTTTAGTGAACTTACTCTTGGTCCTCCAAATAGGCTTGAAGACGTGCAGTTCCATCATGAACACAACGGCGGCGATGATAACCGCTGCCAGCGACGCTTTGGGTATGTAGAAGAAGTACGGCGTGAAGTACTGTGGAACAGAAAGCGTCGTGAAGCAGCGCATCGCAAGTGTTAAGGCATCGAGCTCGTCAGCAGCGCCAGAGCCCGGTGACACGTGTAGTGATGGGAATGAATGTGTGTGTGAGGGGGTGAGGGGGTGTGGTGGTGAGGTGGTGCAGTGGTGCAGTGCGCACCTGCAGCGCCAGCAGCACCAGCGCGCCCGTGTACAGCCCGCCGGCGGGCGTGGCCACACCGGACGCGTGGTTGACGGCGCCGCGGGACAGCGCGCCGGAGACCGGCATGGACTCCACCAGCGCGGACGCCATGTTGCACACGCCCAGCGCGAGCATCTCCTGCGTCGCGTCCACGGGCCGGCCCTCCGCTGCACCGACACCCACGCCCACGTTACTTCATTAGTTCACACATTACAATTTTATTATTATTAATGAAAGGTTAACGAAGTTGTACGCTCACAGAACACTTTGGCGAGGGCGATGTTCTCGAGTATGGAGAGCAGCGGCACGACAAATATGGCGGAGCCGAGCGTGGAGGTCATCTCCATAAAGGTGTACGTGTGGTTGCCCACGGCCGCGGAGAACGGCGGAGGGGAGAGCTGCGGCAGCCCCGGCTTCACCTCGCCTGCGTGGTCAGACAACGAACGGTCCTGAGCGTGATCCAGCCGGACTACTGCGTTTGCACCACCGACCTGTCGGCCGCGGCGTGCGTCTTGCACGTGGGACTACAGAGGAACAACCGGCTGCCTACCCGTCAGCACGAACGGCGTCTGCTTCTTGGTATCGAAATAGTAGGCGAGCGCCGCGCACACCAGCACCACGAGGATGTTCCTGGTGGTGGACAGGAACCAGAGAGCCTGTGCCACGGCCCCCCGCAGACGGCCGTCGCGCGTCTTCTTCTCCGCGGAGCCCCCCTCGTCCGCTTCGTCTTCGGGACCCACTTTGATGTCCTTTACTTTCTGAAAAGAGCAACGGGTGAGATCAAAACAGCGCCTTCGTCACGAGAACAGCGACGATAGCAAAGAAGACAGAGAGCTGTGAAGCGACTTTGCGGGAGATGTGATGTAACGACCGCTTGTAGAGTTGTGCCGCAGCGCACCGGCGGCGCCAGCGTCGCGGCGCGCGATGCTCGGCGAGACGCGTTCAGTGTACAGCTTGGCAGCAGCGCGCTGCGGCACAACTACACGACCAGGCAATACGCTGCAGCTGGCGGCGCAAGGGCCGCGGTCGACGTGCCAAGCCGTGGTAGACGAGTGGGTACGGACCTCGGCCTCCGAATCGGGGGTCGCGGGTTCGAATCCAGACGCGCATCAATGACTTTTGGACTTACGTGCGCTTTAATAAATTAAATATCACTGGCATTCCCAAGGAGGGTTAGCGTCAGGCAGGCGGCCGGCTGGAAA
>DWHU01001331.1:0-12967 GCA_018247975.1 Parides photinus | reverse complement strand
GAATAAATGTTACGTATAAAAAAAAAATCGTGCTTTTCTTTATAACAATATTTATGGCAAGACTAAGTATATATATAACAAAAGAACAAAACCTACATTCATTTTAATATCAAATACAACGTCTAATACTTTTGTTTGCATTAAAACTTCGGATATTTCGTTAAACATGTTTTGAAATATATGTATGTATAAACGAGCAGTACCAAGTTGTGGTAGTTGATTAAAAAGGCCTACACTCTGAACTCGAAATGAGTCATTAGTCATCATTAACCCGCCGCCGCAGCTCGAACCACGTACTACATAATGATTAAATTAATATACTAATACTATAACACATATGGTAAGGACATAAACGTGAATAGAAACTCAACTAGTTCTGACTCCGTATATGCTTGATATATAAACAATGCGGCGACCGACAATTTAACGGTTTGTGAACGGGGCCCGCCTACTATGAAAAACAAACACTCGTATAAATGAACCGAAATGACATGTTAAATTTTTCTGTGTCACGATGAGATATTGTAATGATCCGTTACGAAAAATTATAACTCGGGCCATGCGAGAGCGGCATTAGACCGCCCCGCGAGACATGTGCGGCGACGGATTAGAGTCCATTATAGCAAAGAAAATCCTATTCACTCGCCGGGAATTGAATAACTTAATGGGCTCCACGAGGATATACAGCCTTGGAAGCGACCGATCTGAACCACGCCGTAATAACGACGCCTTTAAATTACTTTAACGCAATTTCTCTTTTATCACTAACCAATAAACATTATTAATGTAAGAGATTTAAAAGATTCGATTCAACGTAATAGCAAATCACTTCTGACTTTATATCTCCCATAGATGTTTTTGATAAAAAAAATATTTGTCTTTTCCAGTGAAAAATTTCAGTCCATGTTCTATATTTAGTAAATTTGACTTGACTTGTTTCCTCAAACACGGGTTAGAGGAGGACAGGCGGGGTGTTAGCGGTCCGATCACACAAGTTTTTTGTAAAGTTCGTTTTTATTACGTCGGCATCTCGGCCCGCTCTTAGCTAATGACTTAAATTAACATTCCCATATTTTATTAATTCCATCTATGTGTTGCTGTAATTTAAGTGCGTTGAGTTAGGTCGCGGTCGTTACTGTTTTGACACAATATAACAGATTACGTATTCACACTAATTGAATGCTTTCGATGAAACTTTTTTTTGATCAGCGAGACCTTATTGCGGTTATAAAGTTGCTACAACGACATCATGAGAATTCAAACTTGCGATAAACATATTAAAAGTATCATTAATTAATTAATTTTATACACTTATCATTGAATCTTAATAAAGCTGGGACTGGAACTATCTCTTTGAAATATAATACACCTAAAAGGGATTACTTCTCGAGTAGATCCCCTATTTATATCGAGTAAGCATATGGCCCAGAAAACCATAAAGCTGGTAATGCGGACGTAGCTCGACTGATTTGCATGAGCTGGTGAAAGTTGTCAGGATTTCGTGTACCTTTGGTAAACGAGGCACGTAAGAAAACAATAAATAAATATCTCTGAATATGACCCACACTATGTTAAACTACAGCTGAATACAGATTATTCCTTTGGAATGAATACTTAAAAAGGTTTAAGTTTCTAATTCAGTAGATAATTGCAAAAGTCTAAGAAAATATGGGTCTCCACTTTATTAAATTTGCATTCCAGGGTTTTATAAACATATTAATTATTAGGTAATATTAACATGGACATTATCTCATATGCTAACATTATTTCTACCAACCTTTAATATATGTGTTCCGAATGTAAAGTTTTTTCTCAATTATATCATCCAATCCATCCAATCAATGTTTATGCGTAATTAAAAAACCACAATATCTATAAATACTTCTTGTGACAATTAAATTGACATTAGGAATTTAGAAATGAATAGGTTCATAGAAAAATTATCTAGAATTTTTTTTTAATATATGCTTAATTGCATAAAAGGTAATAAAGTTTTCCGTACAGAAAAATAATTGTTCAAACAGCCTTTTTAAGATAAAACTGCACATTGTAACAATTTGCGATCTCTCTCACTACAAAGCATACATTGAGAAGAAGCAAGACCAAAGGCAAATGTACGATGAAATTATTATTCGACACAGTAGGCAAATTTCACATAACCACTCGTCTCGTCCCAAGGCACCACTCGATTTTGTTTTGACACACGCCAAGCTGTCAGAATAGGTGTCGCCACTGTACATGCCACTTGATACATCTCAGTGACAACAAAAACATCATCGAAATGCCCATTCAGGTGCTTTTTTGTGATAAAATCTGTATGAGGAATTATAACGAAACATGACTGCGCACTAATTTTCATTTTACATGGAAGATTTTTTTATGTCAACTTTTATTACAGTTGCGATTCAAAAATTTAGATTTAACAGTGCTCTTTGGTTTATTACGGTCTTTAATGAGTAATTAGAGTTTTCTATTCGTTTTAAATTAGTCATTAAAATATTTTGTTTATAATAAGTCTTATATTAGAAAGAACAGAATGAAATATTGATTAATGTTAGTTTTCTAATCTAGTTATCTATTACATTTACATGCAGTGAGTAAATATTCTGGGTTAAACAATGATTTTATAATATTATGTAAAAGGAAATCACATGTACCACAATCTCAGTCAGTCTCTATACACTTTGTATTAAGAGGTTTTTAACGTATTTAAATATTAAAATATAATAAAACACAGCAGTACATGATTACCAAAACCCAACTGATAGAATGTCCTGTAATCATTTAATATGAAATCGTTACTCTCACGAATTAAATCATAATAGTTTAATAATTAAAAGGAATCCTTTACAGGAAATAGTAGAAACTTATCACTTTATGAAAAAGTATAGATAAAATTATAAAAATATCTAATAATTGACTACAAAGTGTAAGCCTAAATGAATAAAATTATAGACACTAGTTCTGTGTAACTGCGTATCTAGAAACAGATGTTTGAGAAAATTTACAATTATTTCCCCAAAAAATTCGATGCGTATCGAATCACGAAGCAACGGCGGTACGTTCGGATACGTACTTTTGATGCTATACAATACGTCCATACAATACACGGTAATTTGTATGACGACTTTTTATCAATTTTTGTCAGCGCGACATTAGCAGCTGCATTGAGCCTACTTTATATTATTAATGCTAGATTTGGTTAATAACGTATAAACTTTTAATTTTGTTTACGATAAATGTGAAGACTAGGCAAAAAAGACATTGAAACAAACAGTGAATCAGATAACATTACTTCAAAGTGTGTTTATTTTGTATGTCTACAAAAAAAGTTTTTAGACAATTAAGATAGTTAATGATATTATAATTATATATAAATAATTCAAAATTGTAATAATATAACACAGTGTCATTACTCTTAAAAACCCATGAGTAGTAAAAACATTATGTCGGTATTATATTTGTTATACAAAGTATTGTTTCATCTATGACAATATTAAATGTTTAATAATAGTAGCATGGTCACAAAGTGACTATTCCAAATAAATTACTATTATTACCAGTAAATAAAAAGTGGTAGGGGAGCAAAGAGGTGGAGCGAAATGCTTTTGAAATGTGGGCTACGAATAGGGTCCCGAAATAATGCATGTAGTCGCTACCACTGACTTTGTAATTGATTTGCTGATTCTGCCTGTAGTGGACGCTGTATACAAAGCTCCACTTAGATGTTAAACAAAAGCAATAGTTTAGATATTAATCGTATCAAAACCACCCCGTAATTGTAATTTTTTACGTGATCGTGATTATTTCTGTGAATAAAAGAGTGAAGTGAAAAAATAAAATGTTTAAATTGGATCGCAATTAAAACTCCGGAATGGATTACTCATCAGGAACTTCGTCTTCGATGAACAATATGAGACCAATTTTCGGCGCATACGCCTTTCAAGGTGAGTCTCACAATATTATAGACGCTAGACACGAAAGGATCCAGAAAGATGAGAAAAAAGTTCCGATATGGTTAATTACAATGTTCTCAGGTACCAATAAAACAAGCAATAATACGTTAGAATCAAAGACCCGAAATCAATATCGGCTATTGCCTAAACAATAAAAAATTGGGCACAGCCCATTACAATTATATTTCATTTATGGTTCCGTAAAGAATTAATTGCAAAATGTTCGAGTTAAAACATATTGTTAGATCATAGGAATAAGAATTTTAATTACTGAACTCGTGTTTTGACAAATGGTTACCACTCAAGTAGAAGAAAAGCATTTACATTAATTTACTAAAACCAAATGTCTCGTAATTAAACAAACTGGGATCTTTTTGTGTGTTATTACTGAACACCAAAATCATAACCTGTCCATCAATGCGGAACTCCGAAAAGTAGAGATACCTTTAAAAAAGCCGCTTATTAACCTCTCATCGATGCCGACCGTAAAATGTAAACTCGATAAAGCCACCAATTAAAACTAAATATGAGAATATCGACAATCAAAGCCCGAGCCGCTATATCTAACACCGAAATTCATTTCACCCGAAATTAAAAAAAAAATAAATCGCATTTTTTATAACTAACGCAAGGTCACCAACGCAGCATGATTTTTGCCTTTCAACTATCGCGATCACAAGCCCGTGATGACTGTGACGACGAAAAAAGAGCATACACATTTTAAACTCTACGCGGATGCAGTAAAAAGTATATATAAAACGCCCGTGGCAAAACTACTGTGGCTGTGACGTGTAAGTTTGGGTAGGTGGTGATAATAACAATGCTTTATGAAAAGGTTTAGCCAACTAATTTGTTTTTTCTCGGCTACTGTCGATCTCGGTAGCGCTGCAACCTTTTTTTGTCGAAGGAGATCAATCAGTCAAAATAACAGTGTGATACCGCCTTTGATGCGATCCGACCGGCCTGTTTTAATCTCGTCTGATACATGATTAGTTCACCGATGATGCAGCAGTGCTGGATAACTGATCCCAAATTAGAATACAAAATTCTACTCGTAGACAAACTTGAAGAAACTTAATAACAATTTTACACATTTTTAAAAATTAATATAAAACATTATTTTTTAAATTTCCTTCTTAAACATCACAGAATAATATAGAAACTAACTAAAAAGTCTAATATATTTTTGTTTCATACAACAAAGCTATAAGACGAACAGAATATTTAATCCTATAATAAGCAGTAAGTCTGTTTACAACAACATGGCGTTGCTTAGAACTTTTCAATCATCACATAGAGTACCCTTTAAGATTTAGGATGTTATGTTAACTACAACGATGTTGAAATAAAAAACACAGGTGTTATAACACAAAGTAGTTTATTAAAAAAATATTTTTTCATGAAAATTACAACAGAAAGTATTAGACAATATTATCCACAACAATGAAATACCAGCGGTTTTTCTCATCCAAAATAAAGTCAAAGAAGATGGATGAGACAAATGATGTCAATGACATCGTAATGATCGTCCATCATTTCGCACTGCCTTCAAAACTGTCTTAACACACATCAGAGAGTTCGGTAGCTGTTGATTTGCAACAACTTTTTACAACACCTGTTAAATCTCGCACTGATGAAGGGGACAATGAATTTCTTTCGATACTCCTGTGATTAATTGCTTATCCTTAGCTTTTTCTGCGTAAGGCCATTTCACACGTTAGTTAGTACCGCTACTTAAAAAATGTAATCAACAAATAAGCATTAAACTTATAATAAATTAAATGTTCTGTGCGAGTTAACTTGAGATTAAAACGTGAACGACAGAATGAAGTTGGGATGCAAGAAATTAAATAAATTACCTGCGTTCATAATAGTTACTTACAATTATTAATTAGCATTACTCTAAACTAGACAAGTAGGTGTCTAACTGAAAAATATCATAAAACTATTTAGTTAAATTTGTGTTCAAATCTCGCTTAAAGCAAACTTATTACACATAGTGTAAATAGCACATAATGTAAACAGAGGTAATGAAAAAGAGCAATGAAATCTACGAATTTATTTCGCCTTTGTAGACGTTTAATAAATTCTTACATCGAACGTTGAAATGCAAGGAATTTTCGCTATTACATTTATCTTCTCCCAAGTCCTTGCCCGGGTTTGAGACTCGGCTGAGTTATTTGTTCTGATAGCTGGATTATTTGTCACAGCAAGAATGCAGATAATGGTTGAAAAAGTGTAAAATTCCTATCGAGCCGCACCGCCAGGACGGGACTGATTGAGTTATAAGCTATAATGGCAATTCCATTTTGTTTTTGCACTGTTTTTCACTTGAATGCCATGTGGTGAGGCGTCTACTCATATTTAATATACATTAGGAGCTCAGGTCTCGATCTTTGATTTCAGCTTTCTTGCTGCCACAGCCGTACGAGAATGCGTGACTTGTTTATTTTGATTTGTCACCTTTGATATATGAATCCTTTTTGTTATTATCTGAAACACATTATTATGAATGACTGGAGCACTTGATTACATCGCCGACGACTTCAATTCTATTTTAATCGTGTTCCAGTATGGCCTCGTAAGAATTTGTATTGGAAGGCAATATTGCTACTACATTTTATTATATTATTAATGTAACTTGTTTAAAGTTAATTTAGTAGTTTCTTGACAAAAATTAAAATAAAAAGCTTAGTTTTTATTATTATATTTGTTACTATACATGCTTTAATGTAAATATAATCAAGCATGTACCAAAAAACAAAACTATGCATACAGTCATGATAAATAACGAACATTATTGTCAAAATTAAATACGGGTTATTGTAAAAATGACATACAACACAAAACAATTCATTTTGTAGTCTATTAATTTTAAATATAATAATTTTATTACATCGATTACACGTTATAAAGAGACTTGTATTTAAGAATTAATTTGGAAATGCTACAAGTGCCGAGACAGCTAGTCGCCAATGTAGCTTTATTTCTTTATACCGCTTTTGACGCAATGGATTAAAGTCGATTTTTCATTACTACAATACCTTAGATAGTGCCTTACAAGTACGCACGATGCATACAAAAGCCGGGTAGCCGCTTCTTATAATCGAGAATGGTCTATGTGATAGTTAATTAAAGAAATGAATAAGGTAATGCAAGTCGGCCGCTATCTTTGACACCGTGTGAGAAGGGCTGAGGTCGGCTGTCATTATATTGACGGAATTAGTTAAATCTTTGAAAATACATACCAACATAGATTAACCAATCTATTAACTAATACAATGTCAAGCAAATAGTCACACCTTTACAAGAGTCATTCGCGTAGTACAGTCGCAATAAAAGCGAGATTAAGATTGAATACGTTTGAACTGCCGAAAGTAAACTCCAAACGTTTTATGATTACGCTTCAGATGTTGGCTTCTCAACAAATAATAAACAGCACAATACATATTACCAAAGCTTCAAAGAACGGTAGAATACGGACTAGTGAGGTAAGTATTCTTCTTTAAAAACCTATGAAAATTTCATACTTTAGTTTTAAAATCTACAATTATCAAATCTATGAAAAAGCTTGTGTTTTTCATTACACGTTTGAGAATACAGTTAAACTTCAAACAAGTTAGGTCCAGTCTTTTTAAACATAATCAATTGCAAGCATGCAAGGAATATTGTGATAAACTGATAATCATTGTCCTGTCCATTTCCTAATTTATTTGGTGTTGGCGCATAACGACAGTTTTCTCCATGTATTTCTGTCAGACGCTAACTTTCATTCACCCCCTTACTCTGCATATCATATCTCACACAATTCATCCATCGTTTCTTTGCTCCAACCAGGACATACGATTTCGTTTCATCCTTTCTATCAGAGGTGTTACTTTCAAACTTCCTCTTATTCACTCATTCCTAATCTTATCCATTCTTGTTACTCCACACATCCACCTTAACATTCTCATCTCATCTTCATCAAAAAATTGTAATGGAACCGACATATTTCAAAAACAACAGCTCTTGTGGATATGTGACAACTACCAACCCGCACTTAGCCAGAGGGCCCGATGTCCCTGTAGTGAGAACACGAAGTGCATGTATGTAAATCCAGTGTGCGTACATAGCTCGTGCAATATGCAATTAGCACTACCTTAATTTGTATTGTAATCCGCAACTTTATTTTTAATTACTCCCATATTCAAAAAGTTTCATATACGAGCTACGATTATTTCATGCACCAGAAACAATTGAATCGAAATTACGATGGACTCGATACATTATTATACGTGAGCATAAATCACAACGTAACATAATCAAAGTATATACATTTCCACGGTTTTTCCACTGTCTCCGTGACGTTTGTGTTGGCAAAAGCGAGTGTTGTGTGCGCAAGTAGGTAATATTTGAAGCAATAAAACCGTTATCGGCGAAGTTATCGCCGCGCAACGGAGCGCATTTTGCACGCTTCTAATGAACGCCTTATGAAACAGGCAATTTATCACATACACCCTTATCACTAACTGATAAACTTTGTACAAGGAGAAACTTAAATAGTGGCCTTCGCGAGCAAACTCCTGCGGTCGGTACTACGTGGCGGTGTTTTTTTGAAAATCGTGTCAAATTCCAAACCCTTCAAATGGCTATTTAGTTTAACACGGAGCTTACACGTGACGACTTATTTCTGTAAAGACTAATAGAAAGCCTCATTACCAATTCCAATAGGATGTTTTCAAAAAGACCGTCCCTGCCGGCGCCTTGTGTCCACAGTGTGACCATGAATAAATCAATGAAAACAAATAGTATTCGGCTACTAGTGTTCCAAAAAAGCTTTTTTCTTCAATGATATATAATCTCCTATTGTTTCAAGTCCTTACGTATGGTAATATATTCGCTGTGAAATAATAGCCAGAGCATATTTTCCAACCAAGATTGAGTGTACTATACATATAGATAGGATCGAGGCGTAATTTGGTAGACACCGAAACTAATTTATTTAACAAAGGACCGGCCGGCCGATAGAACTCTTTTTATGCATATACAAACACGGTGCCTCCCATGACTTCATATCTGTAATTATAGATTGTCTTAATGACTTGCGTCGTACCTGCAACCTATAAATATTATCATTACAGTCTAGTTTATTTTTAAGATCAACGTTAATTAATACTTATTTTTAACCACCGAATATAATGAAGTTTAAATGCTCGTAAAAAAAGTTTCAAAGTACTCGCTTTTAAATAGACGTTTCGGAATAACCTTATACACCGGAAATTAGAAATTCTTTGGAAGGAATGAAAATAAAACTAAGCTTGTGCTCAATGACTTTTACTTTATTCGAGAATTATTTAGTCAATGCGGGTACAGCAAAACGATGTTTCCATGTGGCTTCTAACTATTTTTTTAAATATAATTTACAAAACTAAAGTAACAGATATGATAAAAGGTGCAGTAAAGTGGAGTCGTTGTAAATCGACGAAATCGAAAGATTTCATTAAACAAATACTTTAAATTTTAACAAAAAATATGCAATAATTTCACAAATGCAAGTCACCTAGGATAGGTTTTTTTACCAAATCTGTGAGAAATAAAGTTCAACACGATACAAAAATATCTGACAAAAACGTCAAGGAAATGAGTCAGGACTCAACCAGAGAGGGACACTAACGAGCTTTTGTCGCTCCAATGCCTTTAGTGGGACTTCCGGTAACTAATCATTGCTGACCAGGAGAATATAACTGGAAGCAAAGCCCACCTGTTGTGATTTGATTTAGAAAAAATGTTTGTGGCACATTACAAAAAAATTAAATTCGTTAATAACTATTTAAATTTCAAATTGACGTACCTGAAGAAACTTTGCTAATCATAAACCATTTTCATCTTTTTAATCTACGACATTATTCAAATAATGAAAGGCATGTTAGAAATACAGGTTTTTTCGATAGACATAATAAAATTGATAGTTATGCCTTTTGAATGTTCTCTCTTTATTCTTATCTAAGTAAATCCCTATGACACGTTATAATCAAATTAACTATTTACAATCAGTTTGATTTTGTGCTTATCTACTTATCATGACGTTCAATACAAATCACATTGCATATGAACTAAAATTTAAAAAACATTTTGTAACAGTTAACCGAATTTTAACAATTTAATATAGCTATAATGATTGAGATAAAACCAATGAAACTCATATCAAAATCTCAATTAAAAAGATTGTGAGAGCCAGAGGACAATACTTTGTAGCCATTCTTAAATAACTAAAACGATTTTTTTATTATAAAAGAGTTTTATACATAATGTGTGAAGACAGGAAGTGTAAATGATCGCTATTTTTAAAACAAGCTACTACATATTCAAGATACGCGCTAAAAAATAAATCGTAAAAAAGAGACGCTTTTTTATTTCTGATTCCTCGCTACAATCCAAAAACAGACCGACAGAAGTAAAAAATTCGGCGCTAAAAAGAATAACGCCGTGAGTCTATTACTCGTACAGCATGTCATCGACGGTTCATTAAAATACGATGACTTAACACAAACACTATAGTGGACTTCATTGATAGCCTCTGACGTAGGTTTGGATATAAAAAAATCCCATTGGCATATGCCGAGCAAAAGTATATCTTAAAAGAACCAAGTTAGAGCTGGATCGTTCTCGTTGAAACTCCATTGCTTCGTTTTGTAACCGAAAGATGTTTTACAATAGCATTTCATTCCGTGGAATCCATTGATAAGTTTGATGCTACCAGTGTTACAAGACGCTGATCTCACGAGCTTTGAGAAAGTCCGTTACTAAGAATTTTTAAATCAATGAATAAATATACAGCTAACAAAAGCAAATCATTATCATAATTTCCTACTGTTCAACAAATAGCTGATTTGATATCAGGGAAATATATATCCATCTCTTCTATAACCGGGAGATTAAAAGCAGTATTATAAACATGATTATCACCATTGTGGATGAAATTACTCTATTTGACTTCATAATAACCATATTGCAAATATTTACCATAAACTAGCTCATTTTCAACTTTCTTTTTTTTTTATTTGACCTATGTAACTTATATCCGTTTAACCCAGCTCCACAAATTTTTAATTTGTCACTAAAAATGAAAGTCAAATGACTTTTTACTTTCCAAAACCGTGAGAAAAATCCATTTTCTAAACTAGTTGTCAAACAGGTAGTTTATCTATTGTTAACAAGAAGCAGTAAACTGAACCGATACAGTTATAAATTATTGTGCCGTGGAAATAAGCAATTTAATGCGAAATTGAATGCCACGAAAACACTCCGTGGGGCCGTGTCTGTTTGAAATAAACTTAATAAGGAGATTAACATCAATTTTCCATTGCCCCTCGCAGCCTGCACCGTACAAATTAGAATTCATTCTGCTTCTAACCTTTGTAGACGATTTCTTCGCCTAACGACCATAATTCACCGAAAACACTAAATGTCAACTAATATTTGTTTCCCATATACGACAAATTAAATTAATTACAACACTTAATAAAAGATTTAGATATAACTGAATTAATTTAGCAACACTTTGTGTTGTCGTTTTAATTTTGCGATATACGCAGCAGCTAAAAATTAAATATTTTTTATAAGTAATTATTGTTTGCTATTTAAAAATTCACATTTGTTATTTCTATGTTTTGTACTTTCCATTATCTTTTACGGTATTGTCACACGAACTAAGTAATCTCTCTAATTGAATGACAACTTGTCTCAAAGAACGTGAAGTAAGCCTGTAAGACGAATAACAAAAGTTTATTTTCATTTGAACTAACAAAAATTACATTACTTTTTATAGATATTAAATATTGAATGAATGACGTCTGACACAAATAAGTTTTGAAATCAATGAGATTTGTTTAACACACTTTTTATTTTTTATTATTTAACGGATTTTTAGCTAAAGCACTCAGTAGTAGTAGTTGATCGCCTTAACAATTAGAGTTCGTAGCAACTAAAGGGTGTATTGTTCAATGTTCATTCTTTATGCATTGTAGTTACTACCATTATATATTATATACTAAAATAACTGGAATAACATCGTGATTTATAAGTAACTTAACTTAAAAAGCTTGATTCATATATAACAACTTAACTGCAACTTAAAGGCATAGCTTGTCTCATTGCTTTTTTAACTCTCTAGGGATCTCAATTACACCTAACTTAAGTTGCTTTATACCGATTTTTACAGACCCTGAACGTAGCTGCAATAGGATTGAAAGTTGTCGCTATTGGTAAAAATAATATGGGAAATATTGATTTTGCGTTAGTTAATAATTTTATGTATATACGACATTTTAAAAACTCTTTATATTGATTAGGCGGTAGAAACTGGAACTGCTTGCACTATTTTTAAGGAGCTGTCTAAATCAAAAACCAAAAAATTATTGTAAAATTATTTTGATGTTAAGATATTATTCTAGGTAAGAGAATATTTATTAAATGTTTCTTCTTGTTTTGGACTTACAATTTCTATGTACCATAAATGAAACTTCTAACATAACTTTGTTAGCGCAAGCACTTTGAAGGAACGCAGAGACGGCACTTTGGCTTTGTACTAAATAGCAGACATGATTGCGTAAAATATTTCAGATGCAGAGTTTCAACAACTACCTGGCTACAATATTATATTCACCGTATAAAGTTTTATGTACAATAATATTATATTGTTAAAAATATTTGGTATGAAATTTTTCATTATTAAGTAATAACACAAGCTGCGAATTAACATTTGTAGCTTATCTATTTATCAGGATTTTTATTCTCGATTAAATCCTCTCGTTAGCATTAGAGAGGGTCGGTTAAATAGATTGAGGATATGACGAAGTAGGCTGTAATTTAATTAAAGATATAAATTAGGTTGTATTAAAGTTAAAAATGCCGGGCCGAGGTACGACGGATGCCATTTTTGCCCTTCGCCAATTGAAGGAAAAATATAGAGAGGCACATAAGAACTTGCACATGGTGTTCGTTGACCTTGAGAAGGCATATGACCGGGT
>DWHU01001330.1:0-12969 GCA_018247975.1 Parides photinus | reverse complement strand
ATCCTATTAAGTAAAAAGAATACCTGTATCAGGTAGTCACCGCCCACCCATACAGACAGTGAAACAAAGTTATTTATGAAAAGAAGCATTTGGTAGAAACATATAAAATCACTAAATAATAAATGAAAATAATTACTTACAAAAGTAAATGTATAACTAACATAATTAAGATATCTACTACAGGCCCGTGGAAAAAGTGGACCATTGTTCCAATTTGATGCATCAGATGATGTAAGATTAGTTAATGACGCAACACAAGAAAAACAGGATTCACATGCAGGAAAAGTACTCTTAAGGTAAGTTATAACAACATCATTATTTTTTTACACATTTGTTTTATTTTTCTTTGCTTCTTCTTAAAATATATATTGTTTTTCTTCAATGTATTAATCTTTACAACAATGACAAGCAGCATTTACAGTCATCATAATAACTTAAAAACATATTCTATGTTAACTGCCAAAATACTACAACCCTTTTTAGTTGTAGATATGGAATTGAATGATAGTGTGAAGTTACATTATGTGGCTTCAGAATTGAACCATGGACGTACATTATACTGACTGTTCAATTTGCTCCGTTAGTGTGTACCTGCCTACTGAATAAAAGATTGTAGGTTTGTTTCGCTCCACAGACAACTTTTGTTTTGAGTTTTAGTGTTTTTCTTCTCTATGTATGTTAGATATATATTTAAAAAAAATGTACTTAAGTATTCTACCAGCTATCTAGTACTCATAACACAAGCAAGTATACTCTGCTTACTTTGGGACTGGACAGTGTATTGTGTGAATTGTCGAAAGATACTATACAAGGAAAGTGCCTAGCAACCACCACTCCACAGTTTCGGAGCATGTTTGTTAATTATATTTACAAAAACTTACATTTTAATAACCTTTCTCTAGGTCATGGTATGAAAGGAATAAGCACATATTCCCTGCCTCAAGATGGGAGCCTTATGATCCAACAAAAACTTACTCTAAATACACAATTAAAGGTAAATAGGATAATACATGATGTTACAGTAATGACTTATAATATAATCTAGTTTTAGACTAAATTGGAGCAATAAATATTTAAGATTACATTTTCTGTTGCATTATTAACTCCCATAGTATATTTAAATATTTTAAATTGTAGTATATGAAGTAAAAAATATTTTTTATCATTAAAAAATTTCATGTTCTTTCCTGAAATCTTACAATGTTAGATCTTCTTACACCCTGTAATTTCACTAATGACACCACCCTTAATACTAGAACAAGTCCTGATGGTCTGAGACAAAATATACTTCTAGTGATAGGTTTTAAAATACCCATATGTTAAAACAGGAATCTTCAAGCTGCATGTGGCTGACTTAAAATTTTTATGCAGCCTGAATTTCTCTTTTCATGCATGTAATCAAATTTCGTGTTTTGGTATTCTAATGCTTAATTTGCGAATAAAATTTTTAGTATTTGTATTGGGTATGATTTTAGCTCACCAAAAATGTATATGACCTTTGTTAAAAAAATCTCGCTCATCCCTGTGTTAGAGGATTATGATATTGGCAATTTATTAAAATACTTGCTGACTCAGCGAACTTCGTACCGCCTAACAGTCGATTCTTGGATTTTTTTAAATACATCTTATTTAATATATATTTGAGACACCGCATCAGCAAGTAAGATAAATAAAGAAAAAAGTAAGTTGTTTACTTACTTACAACTACTTTACATTTTTACAACAATTACATTATGTCAAAAATTAAAATATTCAACACAAAAATAATTTTTCAATTCGAACCAGTAGTTCCTGAGATTAGCACATTCAAACAAACAAACTCTTCAGCTTTATAATATTAGTATAGGTAAGGCTGTATTAATTTCTTGAACTATTGAATTTACAATTGTATAATTTCAAAAGGAAGATGTACCAAGTTAATTTCACTTGTTAGATAAACACCAACTGGTGGGAGGTCTCTATTGCTCGATATCAACTATACAGATATCTCACCCAAACTCCTATATCTATGACATAACAGTAACGTACAGACATTACTGTTTGATTGAAGAGAGCTCTATAGCAAATGAAACTAATATGATTTTTTTTTGTCCTTCCCATTTTCCCCAATCAATTTTTTGGGGTTGGGACAGTGTGTTAGTCTCCATCTGTACTAAGCACACTGCTGGGGTTATAGGCAATGGTTTTTACAGCCGGCCGCCTGCCTGACGCTAACCTTCCTTATGAATGCCAGTGATATTTAATTTCTTAAACCGCACATAACTAGAAAATTCATTGGTGTAGGACCTGGATTCGAACCCACGACCCCCGATTCGGAGGCCGAGGTCCGTAACCACTAGGCTATCACGGCCTACTAAAAATTAAATTAATGTGATAACAAGTCTTAATATTATATGTCCTGAGACCATGGATACAATGTTGTGAAAAGTTAATTCTCACTAGTGCTCCAATATAATAAGCAGTTGTACCACTTCCCGTCAGATGAATGTCTTTTTCGTCCCAATGATTTCGCAAAATAAAACAGAAGCAGCTACATAGCCACATTCACACACAATAAACGTCTACAATATTTTGTTGTATGAAGGGTTAAATAATAAAAAAAATATTAGTTCATGAATCATTATTTTTGTCAACAAGTAACATAACTTTCGAGTTGTTTCCACCATTTATTTTCTAGTTTTTCTAAGAACTTTTGTTTGTTATCACTGAGATCTTGTTTAGGCAAAAGTGGTGGAGCATGTCTTTGAAAATGAATTACAGCAGCTAATAGATTCCATATAGTGAATTCTGGCCACAAAACATCAGAAAAATACAACACTGTTCTGGAAACCTGAAAAAAAATTCAATATAAAATAACTGATACATCAAAAGTTTTTTTATGTTTTCATCTCATAACAACATGTAAAGTGGAGGTCAATGATGAAAAGGTTTATTATAATTATATTAGACAGTAAAAAATTTGCTTTCTTTGTACATTGGAGTTGTAAATAACCAACAAGAAGACTGTTGGAAGTTGAGAAGTTCCATGTGAATGTATGTCTATACAAGAATAAAAACAGTTTAGTACTCACTTGCCATAACATAAAGTCTGATAATCTCACTTCACCAGAAGTTCTCACCAATAATTCTGCTTCACCTAGATCAAGTGTTTGAGACACAAGGTTTTCATCAATATCTTCAAGTGTTAAATCATTATTTTCTACACCTTCAACAATGTGTGTGGAAGCTCTGCTGATTTCATCACGTCCTAAGTAAAAAAGACACTTTAATATGTTTTGCATACAATTTTTAAATTATTACAGTTAATTAAATGATAAAAGTTGTCAATAATTAAATTTTATTGGACATGGCTTTACATTCTTTAATGATTGTGGTGAAAATTACTGTATAATAAAAATGTCCTAATAATTATCTGGTATGAATAAATAAATTAAACTTATTTACTATATAGTAATCAGGATATTGTTACATCATAGGTACCTGTATATGCATATGCAATATTAAGTTGTAATATATGGTTGTGTCTAGTGGCAAGCATTGCTTGTGCAACCAAGGATCGTAAATCTTCTGGAAGTAGAGATAGACGTCCTGCCACATGTACCCTAACACCCCACTCATTAATTAATTTGCTGCAACAAAGTAATTTATTTATTATGTTTTGTAACCCACTAAAACAACATAAATTACTCATGTATAAATAAAGGCAACAAACATTTCATCAAGAAGCTTTTTAAATTTTTCTCGTGCCAAGTCCATTAGTGCAGAAACCTCTTCTTCACTTCTCTTAAAATTTTCAATGCTGAATGCATACACAGTAACCTCAGGAACTCCTAAATCTAGACACCACTGAAAATTTTAACTCATTATCGCTATTACCCTTTATATTATATATATATATTACTGCTGATTAATTTATCAACAAAATAAAAAAATTACACCTTTAAAGTTTCAGAAAGTTTATCAAAGCCTCTGTGATGCCCAATATTTGTTTGGACGCTGGTTTTTTTCGCAAATCGTCGGTTACCATCCATAATAAAAGCTATATGCTGTGGAATACGACCACTTTTAACTATTTTTATACAAAAAAGTTGAAAGAAAGTTACACAGTTCTCTTTAACCCACGACATAATTTTCTAAAATTTTAACGAAGATTTTATTTTATTTAGTTGCAATTTATTCGAAATAAAGAGGACACTTAAATTAACCGTGACTTGTGTACTATTGCTTAATAGCATATATACAGCTATATAGTATTAAGGCACTAACTTAAAACGCTAGTCTATCTACTGATAAAAGTTACGAGTTTCTTTTCAGTTTTATTCCACATCAGTACATATTTACATCTACTACATAGTACTGTCATTATTAAATGTCGATGTCACTTTCGAAGTCGGTAGTGTTCGGATATTTTTTTAATAAGCCTTGCTGCATTGACTCATATAAGATTAAAAGATTTTTTTATTGTGGCTAATTTTCATTCAATAAGTTGAACTTAAGAAAAGCTGTAAGTATTCTTTTAATTTAAATTATGTCATTGGATAAAAGCAATTAAACACTATAAGATTAAGTATTTATAATTCCAAATTAATTTTATCCTGACATGCTGCCGTCCCCGCTGTAAAGTAATTAAAGGTTTTTATTTAAAAAAAGTACGGATTGATTAACAGTTTATTGGCAGCAATTTGTATATTCTACATAATAGTAAAATTGTTAATATTATTAAAAGATTTACTTAAAATTTTAAATGCCTCGCTTAACCCCGGCGTTAACGTCAATTCAATAATATAAGATTTTAAATACTCTGTCAAGTGACGTCTGTGGTTGACTTCGGGTAATATAAACTCGATTGCTTGAGGTTACATTTTCAAAACTATTTCAACTGTACTTATTCGTTCTACGTATCTTTATTTATAGCAAAGACATGTTTAAATTAAAATTGACTGCGCTAGGACACCCCAACCCTGAAAGCTTCAACTGTGAAGGTAAAATTAATATTGTAAACTTGTTACGGCTAAAATTTGATTTGCATTTTTTCATCAAAACATTGCATATTTTAGATGTGAAGGAATATAGAAGTGTCGTTTTATGGCTTGAGGATCAAAAAATTAGACACTATAAAATTGAAGATAGAGATGGTCTTAGAAATATCGATGTAGACAGTTGGAATACCGCCTACGATCTATATCAAAAACACTTAGTAAGTCCTGTAACCGATGGTTCACCTAATGAGCAATTAAATTGGCTTTTATCGTATGCTGTACGATTGGAGTTTGCCGATAACGGTATGCAAATTTTATGATTGTGTTAATAGTATTAGGTACATATTGTGCAATAGTAATAAAATACAACTATTACTACACTTACAAAAACATTAGTTGATAATAATTTACTCATAGCTCTCTCTTAAAATCAGTCTGAAATGTTTTATTGTTGTTTACAGTAACAAAGTACAAAAATGCAAAAATTGAGGAACCAAAACAGGCAGCACCTAATGTTGTGTCATCTAATCCTCTTGATAATCTCAACTGTAAGTATTTACATTTATCCTTCTGTTCTCTCTTGTATTTTTATATCATTATGTGGAAGTGCCTGGATTCTCATATGATTTGCATTGTTCTAGTTTCTCTAAATTTTATTGCACTGACAATTATTTTTAAAATAGTACTGCTTTGGGAACATTGTAGCTATGACTATTAATTTTCAATGTTTGGTATTTCTTCTTTCTTGCAGTACTGTGCAAGAAAGTTGTGTCAAGAGTGTATATTATGATCAGGAATGTAATATCTTTTTAATAGATGGGCGATTATTAAATTAATGTTGATTTCAGTTTCAAGTCCTGCATTTATTACTGGAGTGGAAAGAGTCTGTGCACTGACAGGAGTTGGACCACACAGTGATCCTAAGATTCAATTGGCAGCTGTAGCTAAGATTCTGAAAACTTCACCACATCCTGATTGTCCTAAGAGTGAAGTTAGCATTGTACAACAGCCTGAGGATGTCTTTAAACTTCTTTTCATAAATGATCTAAGAAATTTACAAACCAAGATTAATGAAGCAGTAGTTGCTGTTCAAAGTGTGACAGCAGATCCACGTACAGACACCACACTGGGTAGAGTTGGTAGATAAACCTTTATTTAGTCATTTATTTTATACATTTCTTAAAATGTTAGAATTAATCTGCATAGGAATCTAATTACAGTAGAACATCCATTATCTGGGGTAATGATGGTTATGGCGGTTCATGGATAATCAAATAGCCCAGGTAATAGAATTATAACATTTCATTGACTTAATAATAGATATGGCTGATTAAAAACATGTTAAAGACACTTTTATTAATAAAAAAATATTTATATTCCTTATCAATGAATTGGACTAGCAGTTATCAGAAACTTACAAAGACATTTACCTAGTTTTTTGAAGCTGATCCAGATTTTATAATAATCTTTTAGGGAATACTTTCATATATGATTAATAATTAGGTAATTGTTAAAAATTACCTAATGTAATAAATAATTTTTAATAAAATATGTATTTTGCACTGTATAATAAATTGAGTAAAAATAAAATGTTTGGACAATTGAGACCCTGGTTAATTAAGTTGTGGATAATGGGGTTGTACTGTATAATAATAGCTATGCATGTTCATATGTGCTTATCTATCATATGGAGTAACAAAATATTATTTATGTCTATTTAAATAAAATTATCTTATATCTATTTTTTACAGTAGATGTGCAACCATTTCCTCTAACCCAAGATAATTTAATTTAAACCAAAATTTATACAGTAATCGAAATTAAACTATTATATTGACAATGTGTTTAATTTATCAAAAGTTCCCTATTTCATACAATAAACTTCATTAAATTATAGTCTCCAAAATTTTTCAGTAGTCACATATATTTGCTGAGTAAATAGGTGTGAAGCCTAGGATGTATAAGTCCACAACAAACAAATGGAATAATTTTGATCATTTGAAATTTTCGTAATTTATAAAGAAATACCAACTTTGAAAATATTTTTTTAATAACTATGAAATAAGAATAATTAAATGAACAGAATTTTTTGTAATTATTAATGCATCCCTCCTCCTTTTTCTAACATTTGTGCAAACCTATTTGTTATAAGAAGAGACACATCAATAAATCTCTCCACACAGTTTGTGATGCATGTCTCAGTACGAGAATCCAATTTGGATCCTGGTTTGTCTACACATTTGTCCCAACAGAAGTCGTTAAATTCGTGTATCTGTAACGAACATAATAGGTATTTAAATTGCAATAAAATCAATATAATTATTTACCTTTTAATTATGAAACAGTAAAATTATCTTTACAACCAATGAAGTCTATTTTGAATCGAAGAAATTAAGTCGTTTATGTTTTTACGTTATGGACATATTTAATTTTTAGTACAATAAAAAAATTATTGGTAAGATTTGCATACTTGAGCTTGAAACTGAGCTTTCTGTTTTTCAACCATAAGGAAGTCCTGCAATTCGGAATCAGCGCCTTTTGGACTTGAATAATCAGATAAATCGCTCATCTTCACGAACCAATTCTGCTTTTTAGTTTTTGAGAATAACGCGTATAGGTTATAACTTTATGTGACAATTTGAAGCACAGATATATAATTTTGATTTTAAGCATAGGCCAATGTAAAGTAGTTCAATTTATTTAGGGTTGCCAAGCTGTTACTGTCCAATGTTTTACACAGCTACAGGCTTCCCTTAACATAAATTGGGAAAAACACTCAAAATTTTAGTTGAACAATAATAGTTGTACAATGAAACATTTTTTTATTTGTCGAACGACTTTAAAAACATTTTTTTAATCTATATTATATCACGAACTTAGAAATAAGAAAAAGCAATAGAGTTTCAAGTTTTTATTTTTAAATACCATTTTTGTTGATAAAATTAATTATTTGCTCATTTAAATATTTTTCTTTTTCAATAGCAAAAATGTATTTGGTAGCTTTAAGAGCTAATTTGGCTAACTGTGCCTTTTTCAATTTGAATGTATTTAAACAAATACTATACTCTTGTGTAAGAGAAGTAGCGAATACACCTTTATCATCAGTCTGGAAATAAAATAATGTAAAATTATTTACAAATTCCTTTATAAAATAAATTTTAAGAATTAAATACTTACGCAAAGAATTACTGGAACATTCGCATTATATAAGTATTGAAAATGATGTGAAGAGTAATCTGGGACTGACTTGGTGTTCACATTACTAGTAAGACAAATCTCTGTAAAATACATTAAATTTTAAAAAATATTTAAACCCTATAATATTAAGGGATACACATTACTTTACTAGTAGTTAATAAAAAACACAGGTGGTAGTTCTCTGGTACAAACATTAGAAGATACATACTGCACTGAACTGTTAGGTAGCACCACTGTGACTATTTGTACTGATCAATGTGCAAAACATTACTGTGTTTTGGCTTGTAATGTGTGTACTATAAAAAGTGATAACATTGTGATATATTTAAAGCACAGTATGCAAAATATTTCACAGTACGCTAGTCTTCATCTGTACTAGGCATATGGCTAAAGTTTTGGCAATGGTTTTACAGCCAGCCCCCTGCCTGATGCTAACCCTTTTAGGAAATGCCAGCAATATTTAATTTGTAAAAACGCACATAACTGAGAAAAGCCATTGATCCATGTCATGCTCAAATCTGCGACCCCCAAATAGATAGCTGAGGTCCTTAACCACTAGACTATCATAGCCAACATTGTGAAATTATAGTATCTTTTACTTTATATTTCATATAAAAAAACACAAGAAGCCGTGATAGCCTAGTGGTTTAGGACCTCGGCCTCCGATTCAGAGGTCGCGGGATCGAATCCGGCGCGCACCGATGATTCTTCTGAGTTATGTGCGCTTTAAGAAATTAAATATCACTGGCCTTATCCGCCAACCCGCACTTGGCCAGCGTGGTGGATTATGGCCAAAACTCTCTCCATAAGGAGAGAAAGCCCCGAGTTCCAATAGAGGGAACATTCAGTGGGTAGTAAAAAAAAAATATAAAAAAACGTACCAACAGGAATTCCAGATTCACACAATGCAACCCAAGTAGCATCTGTACCTCCAAATTTCGGATGAATACATGTTCCATGTCCAATTCTGTCTGGTTTGAATTGGAGCATTTGTAAAATTTCCTCAGGGTTACTAATTTCTCCACAATGTAGTGACACCTTGAAATTAATTTGTTATGTTAACAGTTTAAAATATTAATACAGAATATGAAAATATTAATATAATGGTGAATATAAAAATATTACTTTTAACCCTGCATTTCTTGATCTTGAAAATATATTAACAAAATCATTAAAATTTCCTAATCCCGGATTACCACTAAGCTCTATTCCAACTACCATATCAGGAAATTTTGTCTGATATTCTATAGCAATATCAGCTATTTCTTCCGCTTCCAAAATACTATTACTTCTATTAATAGATATAATTAAACTTGAAATAATATTTTGTGAAGACTTTCTGAAAGTAAAGTTATATATTAATGAATAATATTTATACATATTTAGATAGTGATTCCAAAAAAAAAATATTGAAGGTTGCTGGATTGCTATAAATTTTATTTTATTTAAGCCATATTTAAAATAAAGATTAAAAATACTTTACAAGAAACAAAAGTAGACTAGAATATCTAATTCTCATTAATTACAGCATTATATAACAAGGTTGCTATTATTATTTTTCTTGGCATGCCTATTTATTTGTAAGTTTAGAGAACATTTATATGTGTACATACTGCATAGCTTGCACTATGGTTTCAACATATTGTCTTTTAGTCATATGTGCTGTCTCTCGGGGAGTACTTCTTAATTCAATATAACAACACCCATCATCTTGAAATTCTTGAAGTGTTAACATTGTTGCTAGCTCCAGCGCTTCTGGAGTGCTTGTTAAAGCATGAGCAATATTGAATACTTGGAAGCAACTAAAAATTATAAATATAATTTTAATTCAAAGTTTTAATTCCTATTTACAATATATGTTTTATCAATTAAATAAATAATAAACATTCAGTTCTTTTAATATATATTATAAAAGATTGTGAACAGGCATTACTCAGACAAGTTCCTTGTATCTCCTGCTCCAATTTGAAACTCATCAAAAAATGCGTTTGTTTTATCTGAAATTCCGGCATCTGCATGCAATCTTTGTAATTCGAGCATTGTAGATCGGCTCAATGATCCATTTAAATGAGCATGAAGCTCCTAGAAGTTTAAATTTTTGTATTAGTAAAAGTATGTTAAAATGTTCAAAATAACTTACTTTCTTGTGATATAAATTTTTTTTTACATATATTATAACACTGTTATTATAATTAATTTTGGTCTCATTCTTTAGTACCATGTACATGCTTGTGAAGAAAGAACGTAATTATTTAGGACCAAAACAGAATTTTGAAATTTATTAAACTATTTGATTAAATTAAATTGTTTCTCACTTACTATTTTAGGTATTGTATGACAAAATTCAATAACATCGTTTAAAGCAGACATTTTTTAATAAATATTTTTGCTAAATCCAAGTGAATGTTTTTGACAGTGATGTATTTTAATCATTTGTCTTAGTGATAATAACTGTTTTATCTGTTGCTATTACTGTTTACTTCAAAAGAAAAAATAAACAGGCTTTTTTAACAAACCCACTTCAAAGTTTTGTCAATAAAGATATTGTTATAATAAACTTAACAGTTAATACATGACTTAATATATTCAGTGTTAGATTTTTTTTTACTATTGGTGGAAAATGTATATAAAGTGCTTAAGGACACATGAATAACACAAGAGAAGGAAATGTCTGAGATATGGCAGCATGTTCTTTTAACCTTGGCCCATTTTCGATAATTTATGTAAATATGTTTTAAGGTAATACGGTAATCAGTATTTGATATAATATCGCTGTATATTATTGACTTAAATATTTGAAATAACATAAATGTTTTAGTTCATTACATATTTTAATTTTATTCTTTACAGATCTACGTATTTTGTTAGTAATTGTTATATGTTTTGATATCGCGAAATTGGCATTAATTTAAAAATGATTACAAATAATATATTAATATTAATTTTTACGACTTTATGTATTTTAAATATTTCCACATCCAATAAGCCTGTAGTATTAACGACTTGGCAGTTTATAAATGCTACGATAGCTGGTAATGTATATTTTTAATTGCAATATTTAATTATTAATTGTTACTAGTCATTTATAAATTACAGCCTGGGAAATTCTAAGAAATGATGGTGCAGCTTTAGATGCAATCGAAAGAGGTGCTTCGGTATGTGAGGAACAGCAATGTGATGGTACAGTTGGCTATGGTGGAAGCCCTGATGAAGATGGTGAGACAACTTTGGATGCTCTTTTAGTTGATGGGTAAGAAATTTTTAATAAAATGTTAGATATGCGTTAATTGATATTTTTCACAATAAAATAAAAACATTTAAACAAATAATTTTCACTATTTGTTATACAAATCTTCTAACACTTTTTATATTTCAGAATAGTGGTTAGCCAACATAATCATACAATTTGCACTTTGGTCGTAGCTTTCTAATTTTTATAGCAAAATGCAATCATTTTTAAAATTCAAAGCTTTTAAAAATAGGGGTTTTTGATTATTCCTCTGCTCTTTGTCACAAATTAGTGACTCTATCATACAATTCTGACTTGTCTGATTTGTATTGATTGATAAAAATACTTTTTAATGCAGGAGAACACTCAATGTAGGAGGTGTGGGCGCACTTAGAAGAATAAAAAATGCTATTGGTGTAGCCAGACATGTCTTAGAAAATACAGGGCATTCTATTTTAGTTGGCAGTCAAGCGACCCAATTTGCAAAACAAATGGGATTTTATGAGGAATCTCTTACCACACCAGAATCTAAACAGCTTTGGTCTACTTGGGCAAATGAAAACAACTGTCAGCCCAATTTTTGGATGGTAAGGGCAATAAACAAAAAGTTTAATGTTTTTTCAGTGTTCTTTAACAAATTTATTTTTAATTGTTTTCCTGTGCTATATAACTTTTCACCGTAATCACTATTTGTCACACTTAAGATTTCATATCTAAACATTTCAATAAGTATATCACTTTTATCTTGTCTCAGAATGTCAAACCAGATCCAAGTGAACAATGTGGACCATATCACCCTGAAAATAAGCATCGGAACTCTGAAACTAAACTAAATTATGTAAACAGATTTGATCATGATACTATATGTATGTTGGCAATAGATAAAAATGGAGACATAGCTGCAGGAACATCCACAAATGGAGCTAGATACAAAATACCTGGGTATTAGATCTAATGGTTTTATATATTTTTCTATTAAATAAATAATATAGTTCCACTTTCATGGCTTTTCAGAAGAATAGGCGATTCTCCTATACCAGGAGCAGGTGCTTACGCTGATAATGAAGTAGGTGCAGCAGCTGCTACCGGGGATGGGGATATAATGTTAAGGTTTTTGCCTAGGTAGCCTTTAATTTTTCTATTAACTTTTATGGTAATGATAACTACTTTGTGGTGCAGTGGCTTAGATTTTGCAACTTGGAGGTACTTGGTAACATTCTTGAGTCTCCCATTGACATTCTATTGTTGCTAGCAGGCTTACTTTGGGTTGCTGCACCAAAGGAGTAGTATATTGAAATTAGTTAAGTTGGGCAGTTTTTTTAAGTTATGTTTCATTCAGTTGTGTTCATGACAACATTGATGATGATTTGTGAACATGTAAGATATGCTTTACTATCTTGTATTTTTTTTGCAACCCACTGAATGTTCCCACTGTTGGGACTCGGGGCCTTCTCTTCTAATGGAGAGCCTTTTTTTTTTTTGGGTGTTGATATTCACTCGTTCTCCTGTGAAATAGAAGATAATCAGCGGCGTAGGGCCGGGAGTAGCCGAGCACGGAAGGCG
>DWHU01001329.1:0-12969 GCA_018247975.1 Parides photinus | reverse complement strand
CCTCTTCGAGACCTATATATATATCCTAGTTTAATATTAATTTCCTGTTAACACATATTTTTATTCTTTATAGAAGATAGTTGCAAACGAACACTATACATACATACTAATATATATAACCTATATCCAACAATTTTACTAGGTCTAATTAATATTTCAGTTAATACATTATTATATATTACTTAACATGTTAAATCATCGTCACGATAACTTAACTCTTATCAAAGGTCATTTTTTCAACGCCATGCCACTATAATTTAATCTTTGTCCGTTTATAGTTACCTCTCTCATTTAATCGGCATTCATTGCCGTCCCATGTACAGTACATGTTAAACGTTTTAAACTAATACTTTCGCAGTTTGTAAAGTAAGTAATTGTAATAAGGTTTAGTTTCATTTGTATGTGTAATAAAACTCTGTTAATTGGCCTTATTAGGAAGATGGTGTTGTGACAACTCGAAAGTGCTATCGTGAGCATCGACAATGACGAAACGATGTTGTCTTCATTATGTGATGAGCGTTCACTATCTTGTCAGTTAAATTAAATGTATCGATAGATCACTCATGACCGTGAGGGATGACAAACGAAACACTCTCTTTTTATCCCTTATTCAATCGAATAAATAAAATTTTACATTCTATTAATAATGACATAAATGACATGGTTTATTTAATAACTATAAATCTTTACATGGTATTGTATACATAAACGACGTATTTCGATGATATGTACTTGATGTTATGAGTTATAACTGCAGCTGCTTTTATAGACGAATAATTTTAACGTTATCAAAAAATAATAACATTAATTATTTATTATAATTTATGTTTAACCTGTGCACCTGTGACTTTAAAGGAGAAATATTGATATACGAATAGTTTAATAAAATTGAAGAATAACTACATTGCTGGCAGAATAAACAATCAATGACTACGTTAAAGTATTTAATATTTTTAGGGGTGGGTTTAATGAATGTGTTAGTCCTTATTTTTATACACTTGTCCATCAACTTCTTATCCCATTATCCTATTAATAGATACGATCCATTACCAGTTATGATTGTAAGAAAATTAATCTCCACTAGCGTTATTTTATCGACGATTATCGGTGTACTTAATAATGCTGCGTATTAAACTGTTTTTTGTGATTTTTTTTTTTTAAAAATACCTCTATTGTGGCCACCAGTCTGTCCGTCCCGTTCGGTCCGTGCGTCCGTGTTTGACATGTTTTGACATTTCATTGTGATATCATACAAATAGCAAAGAGAACGTATATATGTTTAAAAATTAAAATGTTGGAATTTATTGCGAATTAATAATATTAATTTCGAAAAAAGCCCTATTGACATTTGCTGAGCAATGCTTATTAACTTGTTTGTTATATTAACGTATGACTTTTCGTCAGGAGCTGATCTTAGCGACGGTGAACACGACCCCGTCTCCTCATCACCGGCGCCTGTGAGCTACGCAGCGGCTACGTCTACACCACCATCTGTACCTGTCGACCCCACTGCGGATACCCTCGTCTCCTCTACCGAGACCCTCCTCCGCAACATACAGGGACTGCTGAAGGTCGCTGCAGACAACGCACGCCAGCAGGAGAGACAGATTAGCTACGAGAAAGGTAATTTTCTTAATTACAAATAAGACTTTATCACATTTATTTATAATGTATATTAGACTAATATTTCCTTTACATCATTCAAGGTCACAAGATTACCAGACACACAAATGTGCAACGTCATAGTATCTATATCTGTTTAAGTTCTATTATATTTAGCGTAGTATTGCTGTTTCTTTTATTGAACAATACGACTATACAAGCGGTATCTTTACCTGACTGTGATACGCTTGCCTATACGAAAATTACTATTCATAAAACATAGCAAAACATTTAGCTCGGCTTGAAACTTACAATGATAAGCCTTGTTAGCCCCAGTAGTTTCACCAGCTACAGCGTATAAGAAAGAGATACAGGATAACAACTGGTGCCTAACCTAATGGTCTCAGGACATCTTTCATCAATGAACTGTGAATAAATAAATTTTACTGAAAACTATATCCTTATTGATTGTATTTATGTAATTATTAATCATCACATGCAGCCGTGAAAGCCGAGTAGTTAAGAGTGACAACTAGTGATTACGAGGGTCGCGGGTTACGTGCGTTTTAAGAAATTAAATACCACTGGCATTCCCAAGGACGGTTAGCGCCAGGCAGGCGGCCGGCTGTAAAAACCATTGTCAACAACTTAGCAGTGTGTTGAGCGCAGGTGAGGACTGACACACTGCGCCGACGCCAGGAAAATAACTGGGAAAATGGGCGAGACAATAATATTAATCATCACATGGTTATGATAATAATTTTATTGGACAACAAAGAAGTTTACGCAAAGGCGTTTCGCACGCGAGCCGGCGCGGGCGCATGTCGTGCCGTCAGCAAATAGCCGTAGAACAGATGCGCCTGAGTTATGGCCCGGCCCACTATCATTACACACGATTGTACTCCGACAGGGTAATTGTTTAATTGATATTTCTGCAAGATATTTATTCACATCATACCGTTTTCACCATGAGAGACATCCAGTGAGTTATGAAATCGTACACCTACGTTTCATTTACAAATTGTTCCTTATAACCGTTTGAAAAATTAGTCTCAGTGTGCTACAAATACGTTGATCATCATCATATCAAATCATAGCGAAAAGATGGTTATTTCCGACCGCGTTTTTATCTGTAATACTTATACGCTGAATAAAAACTGTAATTTCTTTATATAGCTACGTTATAATTTCTCTTCCTAACCTACAATAACACCTATGCAAATTTTTATATTTAAATTATATACACAGTCTGTCGTCAATGTGAAAATACAAAAACTAATGTTGTTGATGAAAATATTAAATTATGATTAACATAAATAACTAATTAGTCACTGAATAGTAAACACGCTAAATAATCTAAACTGTGTTATATACTTTTTGAGGTTTTATATTTATTTTTATTAGTGCCGTTATTAAAATTTAATTACATATAGTAATAAATATTTATATTTGTACAGAAATTTATACTCTTTTACGTGTTGCCGTTTAGTTAGTCATAAATTATTTGTATACATACAAATACATAAACACGTTAGTTACATGTACGAATGAAAATATATTCAATACAATGATAATATTATTGTAAATATGGATCAAGAAATTATGGAATACATTAAATATAATGCAAACCATCGTGCTTAAAAAAAGAGTAACAAAACCCAATTGTTATAAAACCCATAAAAATACAGAGGAGGCCGGGGAGAAAACTCGCGGCACGAGTCATCATCAAACTTGAATATCAATATTGCGCCTCGGGCCAATTGTATTAATAAACAAAACAAAATGAGAAATAATAATGCTATAGGCCAACAAAAGGTTCCATTTCTCCCCTTGATATGAGAGTTGATGTTAAAAGAAACGTTCTCTAACGCATCGATAATAAGACGTAAAATTGTGCGCTTACACTTTCAACCCGTAATTTTGTTATTACGATAATAAAATTATTGTTGATGAAACATTTTTCCAATCGATGCATATGGCGAACTTTACTGTTGATCTTTTTTTTCTCATAGAAATTACAGCAATCAGGCCCTGATTCGCCCCGCTTCGATTGATAGGTGTTACTGACGGCCTTATGTTTTAGTCAGCTTGTTTCATTGCTACATAACGTGCAGCGAAGATCACATGCTTTCGATAAAATTAGCCTTTATTGTTAGGGCGTTTGTTTTTTATTATCTGTATAGATAACTACGTATACCATCAGTTATAAGATCTATACGTTATGATCAGAAAGGAGAGTTAAGAACAATTTTGACAACATCATTGTGATAATTCAAAGACTTCAATATATCTAATTTCTTAAAATATAAATTTTCATGTAGCATTAAAATACATTCACCGCAAAATGCTTAAAAGTGCAGAGTGTTGAATCATTTGCAAGTGTTTTCAGTCTGTGTTTGCTAACACTCCACCTATGCCAGTGACACAGGTCGCGACACCCTCGCACTCCACAAATGGTAGATCGCTATCAGACCGCATTCGTTGACAATTTTTACACTAGTGCAGAGCGGGTGACATACAGACAAATATGCAGGCTTTCACCGCGTTATCAGATAACCGGGAATGCGGGAAGGGTTGCCGTGAAAGGATTCCGCCGTGATAAAAACGCGACCATTCGTTCCAGTAAATAGACTGGCGGTGAATGAGAAATGGTGACGGAAAGAAGCACTTTAAACTACGACGTTAACAAATATGAAATAGTAAATAACTTGAACACATACTCTCGTAACTACATCACTAAAATTAAACGAACTGAGGATTCTTACACTTGCCCTTTAATATCATATTGAACAGGTACCTTTTTGTATCTATTAAATGTACACGCAATTTACAAAGTTCTAATAATCCAATCTAAATAAAATTTTAGGTACACCTAAACCAGTTTCCTTATTACGTTAGTTATGAAATAATTGCAAAATATAGTAGATACTTCACATCTAGCGTATAGGTCGTTGTTAAGTTTAAAGTTTATTTTTATTTTTAGAGCAAGTTAAGAATTGCTTCTTAAATAGTATTTAAAACAAATTAAAAGATGCACAAGTCGCATACCCCCCGCGTAACATACTCGATGCAGAACTGTATCTGCGGTTCGCGCGCCCGATACAAAATAAAACGTCCGCGAGCTGCGGAATCGGTCCGATTGCAATCGCCGCGACATAAATCTGCTTCGGCTACTCTTTTAATCCTTTATCCCTGTTAATTCTTACCGCTTAGTTTATTCCCGGGCGAGATGGTCAGGTCTTGTTGCTCGATGTTTTGTTACGCTCTTTTGTATTACAACTATCAGTTTTTGTTAAGCTAAGTGCTGGTCAGCGGACAAATGGCACAGGCGCAAGTAGATACGACAAGAGTATTTTATGGCTCTTCTTTAAAAGACCCGCCTCGGTAACATGCAGTATAAACTGATCCGTTTGTGTCGTTCACGGCAAGTGTATATTGCTATTTACATTGTTACGGGGCATCTTTTCAATTATTGTATAGTATTTCCTTATATATGGTCGTTAAACATTACTGTATTATTATATTCGTTCCCATTCTATGTTACGAAATGTCTTTAAGACTGATTATTTAAGCATATAAATTTTATCCTATTTGATATATACATAGTTACTTTTGCTAAGCAGTAAATGAAATAAATTAACATCAGATATTGAAATAATTCCTACAATATCGTTTTGAATATTAATATGTTCGTCTAGGCCATTAGCTATTTACAACATAGAGCGGCAATTCCATTCTCTGTTTTATTATCAATCTGACGGAACATTAACGGAATTACACAAACAAACATTTGCAGAATTTATCACGCCCGCCAGCGTTGCTTCCTCCCGACGAGAACCGCAGAGCTCTTATTTAAAGGCAATAAAGCTGTGAATTGGTGCAATGTAATGATCACAAATAGCGATTGTCCGTTGTATCGCAACGAGCCATCAATAATGTGGAAGTGACCGATCGAACAAACACGAACTGGCCAATGATAAAAACTGATGAGCAAATAGACAGACAGGACTTGTGTACTCAGCTAATGGATTCAATTGATATGAAAGCTTTTACACAATGAACGACGACGGCACATATCAGGCTGGATGTAACCGCGTATTAATTATTTTGTGGCTTTACCCTGAAACTGTACATTGTTTTTAATTAATAATTTGAAATATTTAAGTTACATTTATCTATACCAATTTCAACTAATGCATGTGTTTTATTAACTGTTCTACAATATTAACTCTCTAGAGTTATTATTATAGAAGTAGTCGAAACATGCCACAAAATTCAGTTGAACAACGTAATGGGGTGATATTAGTAAAATATTTAACTTTAAAACAATCGTTAAGAAATAAGACATCAAAGATTTTTTTTATCTATCACGTCTGGAACGCATTATCGAAATCCATTTTATTGTTGTTCTGGAATCAGTTGGAAGGTTTAGGTTTCACCTATCAGATACAGACACATGCAAACTTAGAAATATAAATACAGTGAAGCTGTCCATCACGGGACCCGATGCTCGTAACTTTCCACCGCCAGCTCCCACCGTGGCGCAAACAACCGCCCCCAGCGGCTAACGAGCACCCGCGCGATGCGCAGGCGCTGATACAACAACGACGCATTGTTGCCGCGCCGCGCCTGCTTTCGCGCCATTGTAGAACGCGAAGGTGCTGCGAAAATCGATAACTTCAATCGATGTTTGTTTACCTGGACTTTAAATATTTTACTACATTAATTTATAATCTTTAACCAAAAGAACTATAATTTTGAAGTTGTTAATTAAAATTTATTTTAATGTTAAACTATCAGCGGTAAGTATAATTTATACGCCAAGTTCATGTGATTTTGCTATAAATTGTATGCGCCTTCTTCGTTTAATCTAGCGACACATAAAATGTGGTTTACGTACCACTTGGCAGTGGAAGTAAGTAAACAATAAGTGACATTAACGGCGGGATATTAAAATGCCATTGCTGCAATGTACCGATACGCGAGACATCGGCCGTATTGTGTTACTTGCGCCTCGCTCCGGTTACACCGCGCACGCGACCAGACCACACGCGCGCCATCTAGCGGACAGCAGTTTGTGTATCGAACGCTCGCTGTGACCTGCGCCCGCGCACCCTAATACGGCGAGACAGTGCGGCTCTACGCGGAAACTAAACGGACAGACTGATAAACTAGATAGCAATACAGCAAATCAACCGTGTAACTATTAATCATGAACACAATAAAGCGTTCACATTCGGTAATACGTTATTCAACTCTCAAGTAACATTTTCTTTCATCTATCTTATAAAAAAATTAAAGTCTACAAATGCGAACTTACTATTGAGATTTATGGATACTTCATTTACATTACATCTACAATTACATTGTAGTCGATTCTAGTAGGAATTTCTCCAGCACCGGTACCGATATCACATACGATAAGATACCTTTGTCGAATATTATTTATATTAATTCTTGTTTAAAAAATATTTCATCAAATCTAAATAGAAAAAAACATATATACAAACCAATGATTAATATGTCAAAAGTAAATGAAAATATGCTTCACATCAAACACAGGCCGCAACATTCTTCAAGAAAGCTGCTTTATTTCTATTACACCATATCCAACCTACAATTTAATGCTGCCGGAAATTCTACCTACATCTATAAATTTTAGACGGTAGCTCAAATATGAATCCGCAACAAGCTAAGAAACCCCCTAAGGATCTAAGGATACGATGTATCAAAGTAAAGCCATAATACCTTGAACTTGCCTTCGCATGATATCAACCTTTCCGCTACTGCAATAGATTTTAATTTCCTCTGCAACGTTTAAAGGTGTACGTCATGTTTTCACTGGAGCAAGTTACAAAGGGGTAAAGTGAGACAATCGTAAAGTTTAATAATAATTACATTCTCAACTCTCCCAGGTTGTGCACAATAATTAACCGCTCGGAATTACTTAGTCGAAATAATTTAATGTGACGCACATCGAATGATACAGAACGAGAGAGATGTCTTTATTAAATACGATAAAAGGTTATATACTATTCATTACTTTTAACATTGGACGTTATTAAAATCCGATGTAGCATTCAAAATTATTACAGACAATCTATAATTAAAGAACAACTGCGTTTCTGTTGGAATATTTGTTAGAAAAATAAGATATCTATGTAAAGACATGTAATCATAGTGTAAACGGATTTTAGCGGAAAATTTCCATGTTCGATCATTACTTTTCGTGTAGTGTCTACATCACTATTTATATTGCAAACAAACTACGCACGTAGGCGTCCATTTTACGTTGTTTACCCTGATAATGTGGAACTTGTGACTGTTCTTAATATTTAAAACTGACATAAACTAAGGTTTAGAAGCTGTTACTTGCCGACAAATTTATTATGATCCTTGCACGCTACCGAGTTCTTGTATAACGTGGACCATATAAATGTGGTCGGCGGTTGTCTCTATGGGGTGAAATAGGAACCCTTGTTCTAGTTGTAATTTACATACAGAATTACGAGCCGGAATAACACGGCTGCATATGTTTATGGTTAATAATAAGCGCTCTCTTTGTATTCATGATGATAAAAATGCGGATTTAATGTTATGCATCAGTTTAGAATCTTCTTACAGTTAGAGCAATAATATTTCTTATCATGGTTAAATAGATGGAAAATATTAATGGGTAAAATCTTTTATAATTTTTTCTGGATGGTGGACCTGTTCTAGAAAGTCTAGATTTGTTTGTAATATAGACGAGGCGTAATATTTGAAGACAAGTGATGGATGGTAGTGGCGTCTTTAGACGTTTGGTATACGACTTAAGTAAAATGTATTATATAATTATATTATTCTTGATTTAAACTAATTTTATAACGTTCTAATATTTACTTTACTCAACTCTATAACAAATAACAAAATAATATTCCGTACCAGTCTTAGTATTGACGGTAAAAATTAGTCAATTTACATTCGGATAATACTAAATAATGCACCATTAAACAAGAGATAGCAATTCCTTTTTATTAAAAAGTAATTTCTATTACCACGGAAGGGACAGGAAGAAGAAATAATGAAAGTCATAGCATGCAGCTGCCTTGAACTCCGAAGGAAAGTACGGATATAAATAATCTTTATATGCAGTAAAAATTTTAGAAAAGCTTCCGTAACATCGGGAACTTTGCAGGAATATGAAAAATTACCGGTCAGGGAGCGGCGACCGCAAAACATCGCGTAAGGAACAACTAATGAAAGCTTAGAGCCATTCGCATAAATCTCCCTTACATTTTTAATACCAATATATCCAGCGAGGGGAGCTTCCGCCGGCAAAAAGTAGACGAGAGAACAAAGCATTCGCGGACTCTCGCGGCTTGTATCTTATTTAAATAACAGATGTTGTCTTATAAATGTGGAGTTTTAATCGGTGCCTTACCAGGGACATAATGGTATCGGCCGATCTGCCGTCAGCTGGACTGGATGTACAGGAATTTATCGAGTTTTGTGGCTAATTTAAAAATCCTCTCCACGAGGATTCCTCCCATTGCGCGGGTGTCAGCCGAATACGGCAGCGTGATACTTCTCTTTTGACCTGAATATTTTTTATTTGCTTCGTTACCTAAGCCGTTTTCGTATCGAAATGAATCTCGTGGAGTCGTGTAGTCTCATTAAAATAATACAGGCTACCGGATAATCTTATCCAGTGTGTTTCGATCGAAGATTGGGTGCGCGTGCGCCGATAACACCGCGAGTTATTCAGGCGGTGCACGCTCGATACACTTGTACTTTTTAATTCATTTTTTTGAAGACATCTTCATTATCTGAAAGTTGTACAGCGATACGTGTATGCAACATATCGCTACAATACAAACAAAATATAAATAAAGGACCTGTTCGGAGATTAAAAAAGGATAACATTGAAGCTTATTTACACGTATTTTCAAACCAAATGTAGAATACGAGATTTATACGCGAAGGCTTTTCATTACTTGCGATTTGAATATGAACAAAGTCGTCTCCCTGCAAACAGGTTTCCACGTTATAAAAGACAGCAATTCTTATGATTATTAGCATAGAGACTGCGGGAGTAATCCTCCACAGTGACACTGCAGTGTGACATAAGCCGGAAAAATCTAATAACAATAAAATAAAATTGCCGCCGGTTTGTAAATTTAAAAAGCATAGGGAGGAAAATTCGTTTCCGGTCCCGTAACAAGCATTATCGTTACTTTACATTTACCTTTTAATGGCGTCGTGAATTTTGGTAATATATTTAGTTTCGTATCGATGAAGCAGACGTTGCTCAATGATGAAAAGGTCACGGTTTTTATAGATATTACCAAGACCTTTAGCTCTAGACATCTTAATTAATTTAAGTACTTATAATTTTTTTTTAATATGCAATCATCTGTCTATACCCGAGTCAACTGATTGTACAATTTATAAATAATACTACTATGTTAGTGTATAGCAATTATGATACAAAGTAAGGCTAGTTACAATGAAAAACAATGAGGGATTGGTCTTATTGTATTATTTCAGAGATTTATGCAATCAGTGCTAAATCCGTTTCCTTAATCCTAATTGCGTTTTATCTTCGCCTCTGAACCACTTAACAATATTCGTCAGTAATATTTCCTTTCGGCATTACTATTAAAATTTCACCTTTATTCAGACACGAGTCTTCCTGCAATTCATTCGTTTCGAAAACGACGGAAGAGCACCCGGAAGAGTTTTGAATATATAGCCTTTTGTTCCGCATTTCAAAGACTCATTCGGTCTGCGACCGTCTTTACGCTCGTTTAAATTATTTAAACAGTTTTGAGTCATAAATTTTAGGCGGACTTTAATTGTTATTTTAACTGCAAGCTCAACTTGGTCTACGCGAAGGTGGGGTCCGTGAAAATATGTCTTAATTCGCCACCCTATGACTTATGTCTCATTGAAATTAAATTGCTTCTATTATTTCTACTGATAAAAAAATATGAACTTTTTAATTTTTGCTTAAATTAAAAAATCATGCCCATTTCTTTTGTATTTACATTCAGATCATTGCACATAAAATAAAAAAGAATCGGATTGTATCTCGTTCAAAATGCGCTAATTAAACCTCTTGCTAAGTGTATGGAGCAAATTCCTTTATTAAATCGAATGTGTTACATGATAATGATAAATGTTAATGTAATTCTGAACCCTTACACATTTTTATATAAACAGCTACTAAAGTCGTACTAATAAATAATGGCATTGTGTTTCAATGAACAAATTTCATTTTTAGAAAAAAATACCAGTTGAAAAAAGTTCATGCTTAAATTTTAAAAGTATATCTCCCTTCAGAAACTTTTGTTTGGCAACACTGCAAAGCTTGCCGAGGGGCATACAGTCATAATTTAAATGTAGATGTTTCTCTTACTGAGTGCTTGAAATTGAAGAGAAATAGAGTTATATGTGACCCTCTTGCATTCGGTAATCGGATTGGTTGAAAATAGGAAAATGTAGATCGACGTATTATTCATCACTGTTCAATTTTGAAACGAGTTCACTTACGTCGAATTATTTCCGTTAAATCTTTAAAATGGCAGTTAATTATTAAGGACCGTCAAATTGCGTAACCTTAACCGATCTTTTTGTTTATGGGTCTCCGATCCTTTCAAATAATCTATCAGCCGTAGCATCAGTTCAGTTTCGTTATAATAATAATTGTCCATAATTACATATCCCCTCGATCGGGGCATCGTTTTTATTGTTATTTTATTTATAAAGTAATAATTTTTCGTCGGCCGTAACTCTATTAGATTTTTAAATTTGATTGATCCGATATAAAGATCGATTTAATAATTGAGTGCGCCGTTCTCGAGGTCCTCTTTTTATTTTCTTTAACAGTTACTCTGCATCGATATAAAGCAACCGTTTCGATACGAATTAATTTCTTGATGTTTCATGGGCTTTTCTCATAGACTTCTGCTTATACTGTTGCCTATTATATTTTATACGTGATATTTGTCTTAGAATCGTATGTTTATGTTATGTGGGGCTTAGGAAAGTTAATGAGGCTTATTAGTGGCACACACGAGCACATAACAATAAGAGGATAGATCGGTAGTGAGTACGCGGGGACCACCGGGGCCACCTTTTGTTAAGGCGCCTTCTCTCGCAAATCGCGAGATGCTGAGATACGCCGCATACCGACACGGGCCCTTAATGACCGTCCCCCGGCACAAGTAATTTACGTCTTATGTGCGAAACTGCTCTTAACTAAAAGCCCTCTAAATTATACCATACAGCCGGATTGATTCCAAATTAATCTCGGTACCATCGCAAATCGATTAATATTTTAATAACGATTACTTTTATAAAATTTCCATTGAATCTTGCCGCATGATATATGTATATCCTTTTCAGATTCTAGCGCACGTAAAGCAATATAAGCAAACGAGTTATTATTTTTCTCCTTCATATGTTAAACAAACATTAGCATTTGCTATAAACGACAATGTTTTTAAAACAATGATTATTTCAACAGCATAAGTATATGTAATATTTTACAATTAAAAACGATAACAAAATAAATCCTAATATATGAGTCATAAACTCCGAGAAATGAAACAACAACGAACAACACAATGAGCAAGACAACGTTTCAATTTACAAGATCCAAGTCTGTGATAATCCACCGGGAGCCCGCACTCGCCTATACTGGCTTATTACGTACCTTTGCTGGGCACAAGTTAACTTGTCTCCGTATTATCTCAAAGATTATTATTAACTAATTGAGATTCCAATAAAGTTCACATCGGTAATACAGGAATTGGATTAATAATTGTTTTATTACTCAAACTAAGTCTAAGTCATCTAAGATTACATTCAAAATTCTTTGCAATTAATGTTGATGGTAAACTATGACGAAGGTTTTTTAATGTATACTTGCAGTTATTTAACGCAATTATTAGATATTTTTATTAACCAGGAGGCAACGAAACTAACTGAAAAAATTTATGATACAAAACGCGCCGGAACATTACTATGTGACGCTTGTTTAGATAATATATACTGCACTATATTGTGTTTATAGTTTTGAGATATAAGACGTTAAGTTTTATTACGAACGCTCTTCAAACCAGAACTCAAAACACCTACCACCAGCACAGAACTTCCGTTTTAATCGAACATAACAATTGTTGTATATCATAATTACAAAGTATAAACTACGCATACATTACGATTGGATTACATTTCGAAATGGCAATTTTAATCACAACCCTGCCACAATAACTGGGCGCAACAAATCTCATTGAATTGAACATGATACTTGCGTGCCTGGTTATGTTGTTAGTATCCTGCATTATATTAAACAATCAATACGTAATTACAAATCGAAGC
>DWHU01001328.1:0-12972 GCA_018247975.1 Parides photinus | reverse complement strand
GCCATAATCCACCACGCTGGCCAAGTGCGGGTTGGCGGATAAAGCCAGTGATATTTAATTTCTTTAAGCGCACATAAGTCTGAAAAGTCAGCGGTGTGCACCGGATTCGATCTCGCGACCTACGAATCGGAGGCCGAGGTCCCAAATCACTCGGCTATCACGGCTTCATTGTGCCAATGAAGTGTGTGAATTTTGAGTGTATACCTTGTAAGTAATCATTTCTACTGGCAAAAAGGCAAACGGTATAGCCAACTTGTCCATAGGTGGCACTTCAGCAAAATATTGAAGGCAACGGATAGCTGATTCTAGCGTAGAACTATTTCCTCCCAGCAAACGCCACGTTGTGAACACTTCCGTCGGATTGTACAACCAAACGATCTACGATCGTTACAAAATAGCATTAGAGAACGGTAGACACAAAACTACTTATTATTAAAAATAATATATTCATTCGTTTCCCATACAGTGTAACCACAAATTGTATTATTTGAATATAATTTTTAGTGGAATTGTAGTGGTTGTGAGTCCTCCATGTTTTGTTGAATTACACCGAAAGTGTAAATAAGGATTTAATATAGAGTCGAATGAATAGACTAGTACATTTTGGTACTAGAATTACATCTCCGCTTTCCATTAGTTGGGATAGTAGCCAAGCTGTCCACTATAAAAAACAATACCAAGATGAGAGTAAAGCATGACGGAGGAAGTTTGTGTCCCGGAAATCGCCTTGCCAGTAAAGATGAGGATGATCATACGTCAGCAATATGTACGTGTCTTAGTTACCCGAATGACTGGATCAAGATTATTTATAGGAACTCTTCCACAGTCGAGCACTGCCAAACAATCATCGGCATCGAAAGGTCTTCTAAGTGGTACTAGTATACCTTTGGTGTTTAGATGTGCATAAACGTTGATGTATATGTTAAGGACACGCTGGTTAGGCATCGTCATTATAAAGCATAGCGTGTTGAGGCCTTCATAACCGTAATTAATGTGCAAGAATAGTAGGTTAGGGTTCTCCGGCTGTAACACGAGTGAAACTAAATTTAGGAGTTTTCACAAGTTTTAAAATATACAGATAATATATATATATGTATTAGTATAATTACTTTTAACAAACATGCGATTGTAGAAATTAGTACGGTTACAACAGTTGTCATTAACTTAATGCAAGTTTCACCACAAAGTAATTGCAAAATACCGTTGACTAATTTTGCACATTAATTTATTACCAAATGTATAATAACAGTTTATAATAATTTGCTATCTAATAGACTGATCGCAAAATATCAAACTATCGTTTAATTACTGGCTATACAATGTACTATTTTTGCCCGCTAGATTTAAGAGTAAATTTATATTTTAATTTATATTTGTTTTGCTTACGGTAGATTTCTGTTGCAGATGACTATATTCTAGACCGTAACTATGTCTATAGTCTAGACCGTAACTATTATATTGTACAGTTCATATCACACTAGCTATCGCCATATTTTTATTGTATTAGCGACATCATGTACCATCAGGTGAACCTCCTATTCGTTTCGTCAAATGTAATTATTAATTATTTGTCCTGTTATAATTACCGTCACAATTCCATTACTGGGAGACAATTCTACAAAGTTTCTATGGAGACAAGTATGTCTCATCTCGTAGGTGGAAATACCAATTTGAACTTCGATCATTGGACAGTCGCATATTTTCTGCCTACGTAAGTTCCAAGGCACCGCCACTGCATATACGCAACCAAACACAAGGATAAACTCCGCATGACCTGACTTAATGCACAGGTCCGGTACGTAAAGATTCACATCCAATGGTTTACTAGGTCTTACATCCATTAAAGCCTTATTAAATCTATTTAACAATGGTACAATTACAATTTAGAAATCATATTGATTTATAAATGAATTATTTAAAAATGTCTTACTCATCAACATTTGTAATATTCCATAGACAGTGATTGCTCAAAATTAGAGGACATTTTACAGAAATCGTACGTTTTACCTAGAATAATATTAATAATTATATATTTTAAATGTTTCCTAAAAATTTAGGCTATGATATGTATGCATATATGTAAGTATGTAGTATGTATGTATGTGTGTATAATATTATAACTTACTGTCAAACAGTTCTTTAATAAATGAATCTATTTGGATAGCAAGATTTAGCTTCTAATATCTCAAAGTCATATAAGCATAATTTGGAATATTAAATTAACAATTTATGCTTACCTTAAGAGTTGGGTAAATCCCGTCATACCAAATAGTGCATATAGACTTTGTCACGGGCTGAATTTCTTCAATCTCGTCATAAGCAGAACGAAACAATACCGTATACCTTATGTCCACCTGGCGGGATCCCGCACCGCTTGGTGACACCGAAATTTTAACATCGCAATAATTTGATGGTTTAAGACTATTCTAATTAAAACGAAAAATAAAGCTCATTAATATTTTAGTTTTGCAATAAGCTAAGTTGGAAGAGTACTTGCATTATATCTATTATATCGATAGACACAACAAACATGTGATGCAACTATTGTATAGATACGGAAACATACTGCCCAGGGTTAGGTTTCTTATTCGTAATTTTTATATTTAGAAATTAAAATACTTACAACTGCGGATTCGATATTGATTCGGTCCTTTTGAAAGTCTTCTCCCATACCGTTAATATCATAGTATAATTTAGATGTAAAAAAACAAGAGCCGTAATTATAAAGCGTTGCTGTAAAAGAAACGTTGTCGCCCACAAGTACATCATGAAAATTCGTTGTCTTCGGTATTACCTTAACACATTTCACAAATATGATTAAAATTTTAATGAAAATATTACAGACTTTAATATTCTACTATTATATAAAGTAAGTACGCGGAGCTGACTGCCAACCTTCATTAGTTGGAGAGGCACATTAAGAAGAAGAAGAATATAAAGTAAATATATTTCATAGAATTAATCAATATTTCTATTTAATAAAACTTATGTCTTATAATAAAACAACAAACAACTATTAATACTAACTCGCAAATCAGGAAGTTCCGAGAAACCTGTGATGTTAATAAATATTTCTGATGGTTCACCAATAGGCCTAAAATGTAATGTAAAAGTTTTTTTATAAATATTATGTTTTATAAACATTCAATTGAAGCTAAGAATACCTTCTTTCTTATATTTAAAAAGAAGGAAAAAATGGCCTTGGATTCAGTCTTTAAATACTTGATGAATCAATCTTTTGTCCTTTTTTAAATAAAATATCACTTACTTCCCATCTATAAGGCAAATACATGTACAGGATACAGTAGTTCCATAAACCTTGTTTGGCTCTTTGGGAAAAAACCACCAATGGTAACGAACTATTTCTCTAGGCGGAAGCACTATGGCGCCGCCATTGTCACCTCCCAGCCATTCCGCGTTATTAAGAACCCTCATGCTGTGTTCAATAAAAGGAAAAATATTAAGCAGTAATTGTGAACAAATAAGGCTTAATCAAATAATCTGTGTTTTTCCTTTCCTTTTTATTATTAACTAAAATAATATTCACCTTTATTAATCTTTCATAGTGAAGTATAGTGGATACCGAACAAAAAGTATTTAAATGATTTCTACATATTTCTATAAAAATAAAGCCTTTTTACTCACTGAATATCCATTCTTGTCAAATTGTGAAGATAGGCGGTACAATAATTGGTACATCCGGTAATGGTAGGTGGAAACTCATACATCGCGTGTACAGACGGATCGTAACCATTTGACATTACATCTATTTGACTGCCTTCAGCATTCCCACAAAAGGAGACACGTGCCTAATTGTAACACAAATCATTCCCTATTATCAGTTAATATATTGTCTTAACATTATTCATATTATTTAAAAAGTACTTTTGATCTGAGAATACAAACAAAAGTTGTAATCAATACGACAATTACTAAAAAGACGATAAAGTAATACTATAATTAATTTTGAGCGAAATGGAGAAATGTATGGAAATTCGAGCTCACCACCATATGGAGCTAGGAAGGAAGAGAGATAATTTACTAAACGGTTTTATTTCAATGATAAACGAATGGTGGAAAATAAACGTTGACTAAAAATAAAATTGGATTAATTCACTATGTAATATTAAATTTATGACATACAAAATTTTTGGGATAGTTTGACTAGTAATTAATCATACACAAGAAACAAATAATTCAATACAAATACCTTATGAGATCTATTTACTATTAAATCCCAAGACTCGTAATATTCTCCAAAAGACATCGGTTCCAATGCTACTGATATTATCTGCCAACCTCGTCCTTGGACTATGCCACACATAGGCATAACAATAAAGTTACTGTAATTATTCATGAATAAATTAAAAAAACACTTGTAATAATAACCTATGACTTAAAGTATGTTATACATTTTATTCCTATTCGCTAATTACAAATAATCGCAATGATTATTTAGTTTTTTCATTAATCTACTTCCATAACAGATTTAAAAAACTTTAATGTTTTTTTATTTATACTGTTCCTCTAGTAGTATCTGGTATCCTTGCAATTTTATTATTGATGTGTGTTTAATAATTAATGTAATTGTCTAGCTCTCCCAGTATCTGAATAAAACGAACTAACGAAGAGTAAACAAAGAGCAAGAAAATATTATTTCTTGAGTACATATTAAATTTCAATTGTAAATATTACTTTTCTTTTCCGAACTTACAAACTAGAAAAGCGTGCGTATTTCGTAATATATTGCGAATCATGAACTTAAATTTTAATGCATAAAATATGTAAATCTTACGTTTTATAAGGAGCTTGAAATTTAAAATACATTGGTATTTCCAATTTGTTTGAAAGCATGAAGTTTGTAAACGTAGTCCTTGTCGGTACGGTTGGTGGTAAAATTACCTAAAGAAAATTAATTTATGAAACATAATATAAAAACTGCTATAAGTACACTCTTTCTATCAAATAGTTTCTTTTTAAAGGAGCTTTTAAGTGGAAAAAGGAATATTGGTTTTCACTTAATATAATTTACATATAATAATGTTGGAGATTAACACAGTGCAACATAGTAAATATGAGATTAGCAATATTTTGAAAATATTCAACCGAAAAAGGTCGTTGTGTTCACAAATTTTGCTTAAACTACTTTAAAAAATTCAAATACATAAAACACTTAATTTTTTTATGATTTTTATCGGAATATAAACAGGAGTTACTTATAAACAAAACTTACTTCGATAGGACAATCCCATGCTGATGACCAGTCAGTGCACGGAGACCAAGTGTTGCCTATGCAGGGTATTCGGAACCAGGTGTGTTTAAACTTAACCGTCTTCTCTGTTATGATTTTGTGTTGGTAGTCGCCGCAAAGCAAGTAGCCGTAGGCGTCATTATCAACTTTTGGTCTAAAAACAAACATAGTAATAGAACAAACACTTCATAAATATAGTAATGAATATATGCTTGCACTTATTTACCTGAACCGGATGGTAAAAAGCCTTGATTCATTAGAAGGTATCAATGCGTCCATCGGATCTATTAAAAATATGTTATCAGGATCTGTGAACAATATACACAACAATATGTTATTTTCGCCACATCAAAAATGCAAAACATATGTATTAAGGAGTGTTCACTTTATCAGAATGTGTTCATAATAAAAATACATATTAAAACTATGGATACAAAGTAATCTTACCTGGTATCCACTGCATGTAACCCTCGATCTGCTCATGATTAGTGACACACAACGTCTGCGATATGTTCATGCTGGTATCTACGACGCTTCCCATTCCAAAGTCGAGGTATCGTTCAAACACTGATGCTGACGGTACATAAGACAAGTGATTAACACTATTCTCCATCAGGTGACAGTAACGACTTTTGCGTTTCCAATGTTTCTCGAACAGGTGATCGTCGACGTTGTACGTTACGTTACCAGCTAATGTCACAGTAGCCACAATGTTTACAAACAAAGGCTCCTAGAAACATTCATTACATTTAAAAACTAACACGTTGAGTGGTACATCAACCGAACATGATGAAACGCAATCACCTAAAAACTGACTGCCATATGTATGAAACCACTTATTTTGGTTTTGGTGCTGGTGACATAGAGTAATATCGGTTAGTCCATTCTCCGTAATTACAAGCTCTTATAAATTTTATTGTAAAATAAACGCACATGATACTGATAATAAAATAGAAATAAATATAATATTTCGTCAAAATAAAGCGTTTTTGACAAATTCAATACCTGATTTAATACTAAGAAAACTAATTCAGCAGTATATACACCGAGAGCAGTACCGGTGAATACGATACTAGTCGTGATAATTTCAAAAGCTCTTATCAGACCACAGTTGCCGGTCGAAATCTGGAATTAATGTTAAACGGAACTGTCATAAATAATTTAGTCTAAAATATTTTTATTTCTAAAAATAAAATAAGTACATGTAATATGAACAATACGATACAATGAAGCTTGCATTCGCACACACAGATAAATACTATATGCTGAATAAATAGTTCAATATTGGATGTATCTAAAAAGTGATTAAGGTTAATACTTATAATAAAAAATTATATTTTACTGGAATCGATAACATCTCTACGAATGGCATACATTATTAAAATTAAGAAGTGAAAAAATGTTAAAAAGTTAGCATTACTTGGAAAAAACCTTGTCCACCATATGGAAGAAGCCACTGGTAAGTAGTATCAACGCCAGATTTGTTGACTATGTTAATAGTATCTTTTCTTTGCTCCGACACATTTTTACATATCGTGAATGTAACTTTTTTCTTGCTTAATGATACATTAGGCCCTGTTTATATAGTCAGGTTTTAAATATAGCATATATAGTTACGTTTTAGTTTCGATTGTAATAAATATTACATTAATTAAATTATAACTAGTTTACAGTGGTCTTTTAAGAAAAAAATGTTAGTTTTTATTTTACCAAGCTCAAAATTCAACCTAAGAAAGTAACATGTTTCATAATCACGACGTCCATATTTTACAGCATATTTACAGGTATATCAACAAAATTTGTTCTGTATTACACCTTAAGAGTAGCACAATCTTTGTAAGTACCATCGAAACTTCTAGAACCTGTTTGCTATGAATTAATTATAGATTACTCCTCTCTAAAAAAAGTTTTTGAATAGGACTCAAAGGAATAAACTCTTCACGTCAGCCATTATACGCTTAGTAAAAAAATAGGAACAAAAGTAGGCAAATTTTAATTAAAACTATAGTATAATATTTACCAAAACAATTTCCACTAACTGTTAACCTGTAGCTGTTTCCATAATTATCATCGATGATATAGTATTCAGTGTAAGACAGACCTACTACATTAGGTTTATAGGTAATGTTTACTTCAGCGCATTCTAATGGTTTTACAAGAGTTGATGTAATTGCGACTTTAAATACTTGATCTATAGTATTTAATACATATAAAAGTGATACTCGATATGTCAGAGGTCGCTGCAAAAGATATTTTAACAGTAATTTATATAAAACACGGTTAATATGCAGTGTCGCAATAATGTTTAAGGTTGACCTTGTTACATTGGTACTTAGTAATTTTTTTTTATTAAGAATATTTATACCAAAAACGATCCTTGTTATGTTCCTCATTTGGACCTATAACTTGTATTATATTGAGGTAAACATAGTTAACATATTATTATTTCGCCCGGGGATATTGGCTCGTCATCCCATCATTGTATTGTTAAATGTTGTAATGATTTGTTTAGCATTCGTATTCTACGGCTTGAATTGCACCATTTTAAAAGACTAAAAATGCTCAATGATGTAAGGAGGGTTGAATTGTGATATACTTGAATTATGAGCTGCTTTCCTTACGTTTGAAATGTTTTTGATTAAAATACATTTTTCAGCAGTAGTATCAACAGCTATTGATCCAAAATCTACAAATTTATCTTCAGCAACGCTTTCATCGGACAAGTTCTGCATTTGTTGTAGCAAAATAGGTTTTGTTTTATTTGCATGAATATTCTAACGTCAAAATATTATTGACATATAAACTTCAAAGAAAATATTTTTAACTAATTAAACCTTTTAAATAAAATTCGTTATATGAACAATTTATCAACAATAACAATCGAAATAATGCAATGTCAGGATGGTTGTTAATATCACTCGTTTCGATTAAAATAAGCAATTCTTCTATGGACTTACAGACAAATTTTTGGAAAAAGTTGTTAGCTCGGAAACTTTTTAGTACGGATTTTTTTTCCAAATATCAGCAATTCAACTGTAAGTCCACCATTGTTGCTAATGTCCATGATCGAGTTCGCTTACCCTAACTTGAACCATTTCCCCGGCCCAGCATTCTTTAAAAGAAAAGTAAAATGATTGTTGGGTGATAATATCACTACCTCATAACCTCTCTGCATCACCCAAGGTAGACTGGCGGATAATGCCAATGGCATTATGTCCGCCTTATACATGGCGTGTATAAAGTTAAATAAATAATATCAGGGATTATTCGATGTACTAATTACTATATCTATATTCGTTTACATTTCTATTGCATTCATGTAGCGCTTAATCGTTCTCTATGAAAGCCAAAAGTTCATACATGTCGGTACTATACACAGACAGTTGTGGTCTAAGTACGGATTAATTACGGTTAAATGTTTTAATTAGTGCCATTAAAGATTAATAAAAAGAAATGTGGCATTATTAAGATAAACCTGAATGAATAAATAAATAAGAGTGTTTATAGTTTTCTAAACCTTACCGCATTTTTTAATAAAGTATTTTATAAATACAAAAACCAACCTTGTTTATTTATTTCTCATAAATTTTGTTTGTAGCTCTTTTAGCTAAAAGCCTTGATGGCAATGCAGTAAATAAAAAAAAAACGGGCAGTACTAAAATGTAGTGAAATTTAATAGTGTTATTTAGTGTCGCTTTATATGTGTTATATTAATTATTAATTTAATATTTTATTAGACATGTAAAACTACACACATTAAATAATTTATTAATGACTTCTTAGTATTTTTAAACGGATATAGTGAAGATTCTCTATTTGTTACTGGATAATTTGTGCTTCCTGCTTGAAATGTTACCTTCTAGCAGTTTTCTAATTCATAGTTTTCTAAGGTAGTTTGGTGTAATATTGCGAATATGGATTCGGGTACAGAATGGCTTTATGAGATTTTACAGAATGTGCAGCTGGACCAATTTTATTTGCCAATACGTGATCAGCTGCAGGTAAACAAAGTGTTATAATAAAAATAATAAAATATTATTTCCGCAGTTCATTAACAGTAATCATTATTATTTTAGATAACTCGATTAGCTCACTTTGACTATGTGCATGCAGAAGATCTAGAAAAAATTGGCATAAGTAAGCCTGGTGTACGAAGATTATTTGACGCAGTTAGAAAGAAAAAACTGCAGCTTTGGAATAGAAAATTTTGGAATAAGCTGTTTGGTTCATCAACTTCAGTAAATCGTGAAAAAACAGATTTGTCTTTAAGGCAACAAGCACCAAGTGAAACCAGAAGTACTACTTGTATAATATTAGAAAAGGATATTGTGTTAGTAATCACTAAAGTATTAATATTATTTTTATTGAATTACATGCATATTATTGTTATATTGCTTATAATCACAACAATATTATAAGTCTGGTAAATACAAAGTTTGACTAGTTTACATGAAATAATCTTTATTAATTTTTAATTTAACTTACAATTGTCCAATGCAATAGCTGTTTAATTAAAGTTGAATTAACTAATAAAATATTTTAATAATACTTATTACAGATTACATAATGAACTAGGTAATGGGTCATTTGGTGTTGTAAAACGTGGAGAATGGAGAGTATCAGATCAAACAAATCAAATGTTACCTGTAGCAGTAAAAGTTCTTAAAGCTGATGCCTTCTCACAACCGGGAATTTATGATGATTTTAGAAGAGAGGTTGAGGCTATGCATAGTTTAAAACACCCAAATTTAATCAAATTACATGGTGTTGTTTTTCACCCACTAATGATGGTTTGTGAGTTGGCAAATATGGGAGCCTTATTAGACTATATCAGAGCTCAAAATTGTAAAGTTTCATTAAATTATATATCTAAGTGGTCAAGTCAAGTTGCAGCTGGAATGGCATATTTAGAAAAATCTAGATTTTTGCATAGAGATCTAGCATGTAGGAATATTCTATTATCTAATTTGGATTTGGTAAGTATCATTAATAATTTGATTTTGTTACTGGGTTGTTAACATAAAAATATGTTCTTAAATATGTTCTTGTAAATCATTTTACTACAATGCCTAGAAATGACCACAGTTTTACTAACATTGTAGTAATTTAAATGTGCAGTTACAGGTAAAGACAGACTACACTTAAAATTTTTTATTGTTACATTGAACAGGTTAAAATTGGTGATTTTGGTCTAATGAGAGCTTTACCAGATGCTGATGATTGTTATGTTATGAGTGAGAGACGAAGAGTTCCTTTTCCATGGTGTGCTCCAGAATCTTTACGTTCAAGACAATTCTCTCATGCTTCTGATGTGTGGATGTTTGCTGTAGCACTTTGGGAGATGTATTCCTTTGGTGAGGAACCATGGATGGGTAAGTACTTGAAATTTCATAGATGAATATAATAAAGAAGCGATATTTCAAGACAAATGTTTAGTATGAACTTTGGTAAAATGTATTGTCATTAGAAATCCTGACAAAAAATATTGAGTTTTATATCTGCTTATAATCACAATGTTTTTTATTTGTTGTCATTACTCTACATATTTATTACAATAAGTATTATCTGTATAATTCCCTAACTCTCTTTTTGTTAGGTTTAAATGGATCTGAAATTCTCCGGCTCATAATGCGCGAAGGCCAACGTTTATCACCACCATCAGCCTGCCCCCCTGACGTGTATATGTTAATGATGCAATGTTGGGATCTTAATCCTAAGGAACGACCTACATTCGCTGGTGTACAGAGATATATGGAAACCAATAAGTTTGAGACTGCAATAGCGGCGTTGAGGTAGGAATCATTTGTGCTTTGTTGGCCAATACTGCGCACAGAATAGTTTATGATCTTGTAAGAACAGGTTTTAAGTAACATGGGGGACATTAAGTCTGTACATTTATGTAATATAAACGGTATTTTCCCTGCTTTTGAATATTTGCAATTCAATAATTAAAGTTAAAATTATAGCTAGTGATTTAAAATAAAAATCAATTTCTTTCTAATTCATAAGTAGAATGTTTATCTAATGTCATGAGATTACACCCTTCGGTAATAGTGTGATTGTAGTTGTAGTTATGTTGTAGATATCACATTATATTTGACTTATGGGGACATAAAAATTTTAAATAATTTTATTACCATCGTTACTTGTAATATTCTTCAGTTTGGAAAACAGTAAGGTTTGCACATTACTATTTTACAAAAAAGATCGACCATTAGAAAAACTTCACACAAATTTAAATAAATGATCTATTTATTATAGTTATCATAAACATGGCCAAATGACTATAGAGGCAGGCGATGCTATTCTACTGATTGATAAACGACCAGAACTCCATTGGTGGAAAGGCCAGAATCAACGAACACTTGAAGTGGGCCTTTTCCCTAGGTAAGTAGTCTTCATAATAATTTTCCTTCTAGTTTTCTATCAACTCAACTCACAATTCCACTCATTTAAAATACTTATCCTCTTTTACTCTAAATACATATCTCTGGTATTTGAATTCATTTCTCATATGCCATATTAGATAAATGATATTTTTATATTAATTATATTGGCAAGCTATAATTAAAATAATTCTATGCTGATATAATACTACTCAATAAACAATTATGTACAACTGCATTTTGGGGGTTAAAAATATTATTTTATTATATTATTAGTAAATTTTAATCTAGACCAATACTTGATCCTAATTTTACATGTTTATTTATGAACAAGTCCATAGAGGGATAGTTATTCTCACTAAAAACCATACAGATTTCATTTGTCAGATCTACAGCAACCGTGTGAAGTCAGCATATTGACAATAACAAGGGTAGTTATTTGAGTAGATTCAAAAAATTTATTGTATGTAAACCAAAGGCAGCCATGTGTTTTTAGTAAATTTTGAACAATACTGATTCGACGAAGAATTGGACAAAGAGTAAACGATAAAGGATGACTACAATGCTAATTTATTTTTTCAGTACAATAATAAGTGTAGTCAAAAGTAAAACTGTAATGCAGTCGATCAAAAAGCCACTAACAAGTTCGCCGTTAAAGAAAAGTAAGTAAGAGTTTATTTAGCGTTTTTTACTTAAATTGGCATATTATTAACATATTCAATTAGTTGAGTTTGGGATGGATGTTCAGTAACGTGCTGCCTCGTAGATCTCTTATATATACTGACTTAATGCTTGAACTCTATACCATAGGTGATGATGTCGTGAATAATTGTGCGAAATACTCCCATAGTTTGGCGACCGGACTTGATATTTATTTATATACTGTAAACCGACGGCTATTAAATAAAATATTGGTTTATAACATAAAGTAAAATTAAGAGTCATGTATGAAGTTATCACAATTATATGTTGCCAGTAAGAAGACTTCACCCAATGAACACGGTTTTAAAATTTTGAGATAGATTACCATAACATACATAAGCAATAATGTTAAAATATTGTTTATTAAAGCAGCATATTTATAACATTGACGATGGACTCCACAACACGTCGCCATGGAATCTTAGCCGGTACCACCGTTTTATAAAGCAAGCTAACGGCTTAGTTAAGGAGGCAGCTATATATAATGCCACATTATTAGTATTGTTTGAATTAATTTTTTTTTTACAACACTTTGAATGTTCCCACTGTAGTGACTGGGCCTTCTCTCCTAATGGAGAGAGTTTTGGCCATAATCCACCACGCTGGCCAAGTGCGGGTTGGCGGATAAAGACA
>DWHU01001327.1:0-12973 GCA_018247975.1 Parides photinus | reverse complement strand
GGCAATTAAATCCAGACGTTTATTTTTGGACTTCAGTAGATTGATGTTATATAGTTTTCCGTCCTTCCTAGTATGTAGATGTACTCCGACGTCACAATCCTCAAATGCAGTCAAGAGAAGTGCCGATAAAAAATTCCCAAATAGAGTAGGAGCCAGTACGCAGCCTTGCCTGATACCGCGGTTAACGCCAAAAGGCGTCGATCTTTCACCATCAAAGATAACAGTGCCTCTCATACTGTCGAGAAAAGATTTGATGATGTTAAATAGTAGATTATGATATTAAATATAGAAATAGTTGTAAAGATGTAATAGTAATTAGAGAGAGATTTAACTATCCACACTAGCCACAATCTCACAATATTTTTTTAAAATCTCTCTTTTAAGGAGTTCAATAGCATATTAATCCATAGACACATTCGAAACAACAAAGTTTTTTTTATGCAGGCATACATACAGGTATGGTTATAAATAAACATAAAAACCTTAATTACATATTTTTTTTTTTGGTGTATAAATATATTTGTCTGCCTTTGTTTAAGCTAATCTACAAAGTAGTACAATTATTTTATAAAAGCATCTAATAACTATGTTGTATTAGTATACATATCACAATAAAAGTATTCTAGGTGACATTATCATTTAACATGCTATGAAATTAAATCATTTGCCTATTATATGTACAAAACAAATTTCCACACTTTCTACTCTATTCTTTTCTACCTTTCATGAAATAAATTTCAATTCTAGATGTAATTTTTTAAGATTAATAAATACTGTAATTAAGAAACATGAGGTTTATCAACTAAAATGTACTAACTGTAATAATATAGTGAAGTTAATGATTTAATTTTTTTTTTAAGAAAAACCAGAAGCTTCTAAAAAGTAATTGCCCAAATCAAAGCGATGGATGCAGTTTACGTTTTTACAGTAATGAAATTGATAACCATTTAAAGGAATGCCCATTTAATGAAATGTCTTGTCCACTTGCTTCTATTTTTGGGCAATGCTATTGGCGAGGTAAGTTATGTAAATGAAAAAATTATTGCTCAGGAAATTGTTTAATTGAAGTAAAGATTGTGAACTCCAGTGTATACTTAAACATACCCAATGAGCAATTTACATTTTACAAAAGTAAACTGTGTGGTGTTGTGTTTAAAACTTTCATCGTAGGAGATTATCTAGTTTTGTATAATAGTAGATTCAGATTTTCCCTGACTACTAACTAACCACTTATTGCCTTAGCTGTATTATGTTATTACTAAAAAACATTTTGCCTTTAGTCTCTTTGTCACATCCAAGTTTTAACCCACATTTTTGAATTTTTTACTCCCAATGACTTAATGAGTTCAATATCACGCGGAAGTATTAAAAATCTGTATTATATTGAGAATTTTATAAATACTATTTCTGTATAATTAAGACATAGGTTTATCTTTTACCTACTAAAGATATCTTTTCTAATATTAATGACTTACAACTAAATCTTGTTTTAGGTAAAATAAATCATTTGGATAGACACTTCTCAGACTGCCACCCGGAACATCGACAAGCAGACGTTAACACCGAAATGTCCATATTGAATATTAACAATCCACACAGAATTGTTTATTTAGTGGTACTTGGAACCTTCCACTTCTTCATTCATGTGAAGGTCGACGTCGATGTGAAAATGATATATATGGCTGTGCAGCTTTTCAGCACCAATGTCAGTGCCATGAAATGGAATTACGAATTTCACGTTTACAACAAAGCGCAACCGAAAAGGAAGTATACGTATTCAGATGTTTGCATATCAAACACAGCCTCTTTAGAGGATATTTTTACAAACAGCAAATGTGCAGCAATTCCTTTCGCTTATGCCGTGACATACGAGAATAATTGTTCGATTAATTACAAATTTTATATTAAAAAACAAGTTCAAGTTGATATGACAACACAAAATAATAACAACTGATTTAATATAAACGTATGCTCATCTAGCTTTTTTAGACAGTACATATATAACATCTCACGAATGGGCAACAAACCATAAACCAAAAGCGTTATTTTACTTTTACCATCTTTGAAAACATATAGGAATTGTGAAATTTATTAAACCATAAATCATACAAAATTTTGGTTCAATTAAGATAAGAGAACCACGAGGATATCTATGACTTTTGTTAATACAAATAACATTTTACGATAACCGTTTACTCTCGCTAATGTGTATACACACGCTACCTAAGTATTAATAGTCAATATTGGTTAAAGATAAAGAAATCGTAAATTAAACACGACATAAATATTGTTAACTTTATCAGCTTCTTCAGTAATAATAGGATATGAAGAATTCCTGGATTTTACCACATATATGAATATACGCGATATATAAGGATAACAGTTAGCTATTTTAATTTCCTCACCTGTTTTATTTCTAAAAAATATTAAGTATGAGTAATATCTCGAATCTATTGTATACATATTACCTAAGAATAGTTTAAATAAAATTTATTTAAAGAAACTATGTTGTTTTATTTCTCTAATTCCTTTTCAGCTGCAGTACCATCCTGTACAAGACAGCACATGTTTCAAACAAAGAAAAATACAAATATTTATTACACATTTGTGTTTAAGATACAAGGACGTGCTAATATTAAATGTATAATTGATTAATAATGTCAGAGGAATGTGACTGACAAGATCTGTATTGAATTGGTTTAATGTATCTTTACCAAATTCTTGTTAATATAATACCAACCAATTAATATTGAAGCCGCATAGGATTAAGGACCAATTTAAATAAAACATTTAAAGAAACTATAATGTTTGTATTGTAAGCATCAACTTTAAACACTACAGAGTGAGACACTACATTCAATGTGTTTCCTATTTTACAAAATAATATGTTTATCACAAAAAAATCTTTACATGTACTTTAAAAACTAAAAGGTGTAATTAGTGAACACATGGTAGTTCGTATTATAAAAATATTTACACTAAATCAAGGACACTTGACAAAGAAACAAGCCATTTGGACGGCATTAAAATGAGATTTCTATGTCATAGTTATCGACCGTCGCCGACTATGACACGCTATATTGATTTAGTTCACAATTCTTATAGCTGTAACAAAATGCTTTGAATTCAATAGATACATTAATGTTTTATAATATTTAAAATATTAACTTACCTTCCAAAAAGTGTTCTTTGACCTCATTTTTGTATATTTAAAACATGTCTCCAAGAAAATGAAATTGCTTGGCTCTGCCTCTTACAATCTTTACAATCGCCGACCATATCACTAATTAACACGCGAAATTGTAGTCAAGCATTAACATACTACATCAATATAAATATTATTTAATTTGTATTGCTACATTTCATTTATCATTCAATAAGTGAAGGTAAATTTAAATAGATTTTAATGCACTAATTTAAAATGTATTTAAAAACTTAGGATTTCTCGAAAAACAATTATAAAACAATAACACTTCATTATAGCCAATTCCCAAACCCTGTAGTTAAATACCTCATTATATGTTGGTATCGTAATTAATGTATAAACACCTTGTACTCCTGTGGCTGCTTCGTTAAAATTAACGCTGTGTGACTAGATTTATTATTGTAGAATAACTCTGGGCTCATAAAACACTTCCTTAATAAATGTTACACACTAAAGGAAATTTATTATTTAGTGACAATAAAACATGTGCTCAGACATCATTATTAGGTGGGAATAACATTTATGCTATATAAAAAACCACAATTGCATATTAAAGAGTATATGGTGTGATATCAATGAAGATCAAGTAATGCTAAATTTGCATATGACCCTTAATATTTATTGCTATAGGTTAAATTAATAAAAATGTGAAACAAATACTTCTACTTTACTTAAAAAAATTATTTTACTCTGTAAATCAACTTTAATTCTACAAAGAGCATTTATATGAATTGTAATTATTTTATATAAGTTTGTATGTTGAATATTATTGTGCTTCACTCATTTAATATTTATATGTATTGTATAAATTTGAACACAAAATCTGATCAGAAGTATAATACTGATTCATATCATAATAAATAATATTAAACAGTCCACTTAATGTTGCCATAGCTGGGACTCTAATCTTTCACTCATAATGGGAGAATAGAGTGCATTTGATCAACTTTCAAACTGATCCACCATGGCTTCATACTTATCCTTAATCAATAAAAATTAATACTGGGGAATGTCTATTAGTATAAAAACAAGGAATGTGACATTTAATACTTTCCTATAACAATATATATTTTTTACAGTAACAACAAACTATTGTTGTGAATGAAAAAAATGTGCTTAATTTTTTAACAATACATGTAATGTAAACATGGTTGTTAGATGAAAGTAATTTTTGTGTGTATGAATGTATTTTAAATGAATCTGTGCCAATTTAATAAAAGTTTTAAAATAATTAAATTTCACTTGTTTACTCCTCCATTGTATGCATAATCAGCTTTGTTATGCATCACCAGATGATTGTCCACAAAATAAAAACTGTCAGAGCAAGTCTCAAAAGGTGCAGCTATCATTTCATCAACTGGAAAAGAGAGCATGTCTTTTTAATAAAACATCTGATACACATGTCCACTTCTTTCATACATTCATTTATTGTCATGTCTGATTAAACCTTACAAGTATATACACCATTCAAAGAATATATATAGAAGGAATAAAAGAAATAATTTTAGACCATAATTGTTCTCAAAAAATTTCATCTATTTTTAACAACATTAGATTAAGGGTTAAATATGTTGTCAAAAATTGTTCCAGCTAATAAATATTACTAACTCATAAAAATAAATATTCCAAATAGTTACCTGTTAAGTATCGTCACTTAAGTGATAGATTTAGATATAATGACACTACCATTTAATAAGAAATAAATATATGAGACATTAAGACAAAAAATAAATTTTAAAATAATAGACAAAAAAATCATTACAAAAAAAGATGCTATATGGAATTGCTAAATACTGTAATGAAAGATAAATAGTTACCTAAATCGAGTGGTAGTGTTGGGAATTCATATATATGTTCACAAGTATTCCTTGAAAATGGAATGCAAAATCCAAATTCAAAATCAAATGTTTTCAGCAATGTGTCTCTAAAGAAATGTTTCTCTATCATTCTGAAGTGGTTTACAGGGCGAGCACCTACTGTAAATTCAACTCTGCAATACAAAAAATAAATCTGATCTAATGCTTACAGAAAATATAATTAATTTTCACAATAACATAATATATTACATAGAGGATTATATTTATGTACATAGTAATATAACCTTATATCACACAAACTTTGCCTTACTTATTTATCTAAAAATGGAAGGCTAGTTCATTGAAATTGTATTTGATAAGAATAATTCAAAATGTTAACCTTTGAATACAACATTATGAAAGCAATAACATAGAAAAATTACTCACGTTGCGCCAACAGTTTTTAGTTTTAAAAATTGGGGTGTAAATTGGTATCGGACAAATCGACCAGCATTGGGATCAAGGGGCTCCTCCGTTGCATCTTCCCCTCCTTCGTTATCGACGCCAAAATCTGTAGGCGGTTTTGCAATTTCAAACAGTACTGTGCCGGTTTCTAAATCACGAATTTTGAATCTTGTAAAATCTATGTCGTATATGTTGGCTTCAGGACTACAAAGATAAGTATCAGTAATTTTATTTAGCCTGAGCACGTCTTCCGGTGTTATTTCGCTTGGAATTAGATCGGCTCTGTTTGGTTCAGAAAGCGATATCGATTCACACTTTTTTCCAACTAAACTCATTATCGCAAGCAAAGTTAGATACTACGATTTGATTCCGAATTGTTAACTAATAATGGGATAAGGGGACAAAGGTTTTAAATATTTAAAATTCCTTCATTAAAGTCTTCTTTTTAATAAAAGATCAGTAAAGCAAAAAAAGAATCTAAATAATTAAATTTTCATATTAAATTATTTTTCCTGTCACGTTGACATCCGTGTACTAGTCACCATAGTTAAAAGCCTGTTCTCTATGGGTAAGAGTTAGGATTAATTTCAGTGGATAGTAAATTGAGATTTACTGCTGTAAAAATTTGTAATCGTAAGAATATAAACTAAATGTTTTAAACTGAAGTTATTGACTTAATTATGTAAACGGAAAAATTATAAAAACTTTTTTTTATTGTACTTTGTACATGGTAGATATTTGATATGAAAAATAGACTAATTTAAATAACTTATTGACCACCTCGAGGTATATTTTTGAAGATAAGGAAGTAGTAGATAGATGTTACTTCTTATAGAGGTATTTCTTTTGCTGAACGCGTCATTAAGTGTTGACGTAATATCCGTTGCATCATGGACTGAAGCATGCGCCTTGTCATTTTCAGTCATTGGTTGATTAAAGGTTTTAAAGTTACAATATTCGGACAATCGGGGCATTGCTTAAGTGTCGTACTGTGATAAGGACTTTAAACTATTTTAGTGAATAACCTAATGTGTATTTAAGTGAACAAAATACATTGGTCAATATGCTTATCAAAGAATAGTAAGTACAGGTTATTTCGTACTCTAGAATAAAAATCGATTTTTTCGTCGTACTAATTTTTCTTAATTTAGGGAATGTTGTAGATAAGCCTTATATAATAATAATACCATAAATGTAACATTGTTTCTATAGGAAACAACAAGCTCTTCACATGAAAATGTCGGAAGAGAATTAATCTGACAATGACAGTAGGTGCAGGCAAAGGAAGGCATTAGCAGTGTTTAAAAAAAATTATGATTATAGCACAAACTTTTAATTGTTAACATTAAAGAATTTTTTTTTTTTGCAGTCGCGTAACTCTGCCTTTAACAGTTGAAGAGGTAAGATATTTTTATTAATTTAGTTGTAATGATCACTAAATTAAATTAATAACTATCAAGTTCGCTGTTGTATATAAAATCCGTCGAATGTTTAATTATTTTGACACTACTAATTAAGTGTTGTCTTACCTCTGTACTTTTATTTTAGAAATGATGCTTCACTTTTACATCTAACTATTCCTAGGAGATAGGAGTTGAGAACTAATTGTAATTTATTTATAATTGTTTGTAATGTTAAAAAAGGCATATGATCAAACCTTTATTTTTACATGTACCAGAATAGTTAATTATATTTAAGTAGTCATTGTAAATAAAATTTAAGTAATAAAAAAAGTAATAGTTTATACAAAAATTTTACTTCGCAGTTGTTTTGATTAATTATAATTATTTTTATATGCATGTGGTAATAACAAATATTTAATATGTAACAAAAATTGGACAATGTTGATGTAAAGCATTGGCGAAAATTTGTCTTTAGATATTCTTATCACTCTTGGTAAATTATTATCAATCAATTATCATTAAAAATGTAATGAAGTTATTAACATTGAAACAAAACTTCTGATGAAAAAATTTTCTTCAGTGTGGGACTAGTTGTGTATATGAATTGCTTTGTTCAAATAAAATATTTATGATCACATTCATGTTTTCCAAAAAACTTATTTTTTTTTTGGTAATATTTTATTAAGACTATGTTTAACTTTATTATTTAAAATGTTATGTAAATTATGTTTTTCATATTTCTTTTATGACATGTGTTTACCCTTGATGAATATTTTACACAATACTTTTATTCCAATTATTAATTAAACAAGGTTATTTTTTACTGCATGAATTTTAATACATGTTTTATATATAACATATTTGTATTATTTAAGTTAGTTGCAATAGTTATTTTTATACATCTTATAGAAAAAAAAAAAATTTTTGCATGAACTAAAATATAATTAAGTTCGGTTTAAAAAGCTAATCATGACATGGAAGAAATATTTCACAAATCACTATTCTCTTATTACTGTTACTTACATAAATGTAGTATTCATTATGCTCTAAAAACAATTTTATTAAAAACTTTGAAATAATTACCATTATAATATTAAGTTAAGTTATATTAGACATTTCAACGAAGTAACCGATTCACAATGTTGTCACTTTATAAAAACCTGAGAGCTTTCACTTTGAATTATACAACCACTTTAAATGTCTGTGTAGCTGCAGACAATAGTTTATTTTAAGGAGAAATAATATTATCTTTTAATCTAATTTTGGATAATATTATAAGAGTAAACAAACAATCTTTGGGGGAGGCCTATGTTCAGCAGTGGACGTTTCCAGGCTGATGATGATGATGAAATAAACAATAACTATTCAAATGTTAAGAAGCAGCATAATTTGGATTGCTGAAGAGGAATGAAGGTAACTTTTAAAGGCAAATTGTAATAAACCATACGAATTCAGATTAATTTATTTTTTTCCATTGTACATTGTATAAATAGGAGGATATTAATAAATAACATGAAATTTAGATGATTTGTTTATTACAGGCAAAAGATAGTTGCTATATTGTAAATTTAGTTATAATATTATGTGTAAATTTTGTTTAGCGTACTCTGACTTATAAAAATATATATTCGTATTTTATGCATTAGCCTTATTTATTAAATTTTAGTCGTAAGTTTTATATTTTGAAATAAATTATTCAGGTAAATATGACTTTCGCCTGTTAATTATAGTAATAGCCATAAAGTAAGAGAAACATACAGTAGCATCAGCACTTTTTGAAATGAGATGTAGTTAAGTTAGCATATTATAGCTTAGCTATAGGAATAGGTGATGCCCTGTTACCAATTTACAGTTTTTCAAAACATTGGTTTTTAAAAATAATATATTTATTTATTGACAAGGCAACCACGTAGCATAAATTATTTACCTATAATTAATATCGGCGATCGTGCCATGTAATCGTTATCGACAACAGCGTTTATGATTTTAGATAGCATTTACGTGAAGTAAGGCGGCTTTTAGTGCAGAAATAACTACAAACACCAGACTACGGTTTATGTAGTTTTTATGAGCACAGACTATAATTAATGTTATAAGATTAAACGTTTGGTTAGAAGAATTATTTTACATTCCATTATCAACCGACAGACGTTCTCCACAGGGATATATTTATACGGACAAAGTTAGAAGAATATCAGTCATGGACACCAGCATGCTTTTTTACATAGGTGCCATTTGTAAAAATATATAGTGATAGTATTATCTTCACTATAATTTGTATTTAATTTCAGTCTGGGTAAAACATGGCCGTATCTCCCAAGTTGGATCAAACTGCACACGGTATGCAAATTTGATTAAAATTGGTCAAATAGGGAGTCCATCGCAGACAAACACTGTGACACTTAATTTATATATATTAAGACTTAATTAATAAAAAAAAATATTTATCTAGGTATAAAAGTACAAACAAAATTTACAGAAGTATTTGTTAGAAATTTTGTTCAATGTGTATTTAAAACGTGAGATGTAAATCTTAATTTTCACGCTAATAATATCCACTTAACCATCCACCAACAACAAGAATGGCGACGAACTGGAAAATATGCCTCCAATGACGAAGACCACGACCACCGTCGAGTGTAAGAAATAGTTAACCCTCCTTTTCATTTCATAATAAACAAACAACGATACGCCTTTGATATTGCTTCAAAAACAGTAAATGATATAGCTATTAGAAAATGTTGTCCAGAAAATCTTAGTTTTAATGATGCGAACGTTGTAGCATTTCGAGGTTCTTTTGATGCAGTAGTATTCATAAAATATTCGTAATGTTTAATTAATTTAGCTTTTATTTGAACTCTTGGATCATTATTATTGTCTTGAACATAATATAACCTGACCTGTAATATATAAGCGCGGTTAATAGGTGACCGAGAGAAATGATCACTCATGATGATGTGGGTTAATACTAATTACTATGTTGGTTATGTATAACCAATCACGGTTTCTTCTGAGACTGCTGCCATTATTGTCATTGGCGACCAGAGCGTTTGAACTTTTGACATTTGTAAAGACATTTCAATGATTTGATATATTCCAAATTCTGCATACTTGATTTTAGCAATCGTTGCCAATTGTTGGAGTATCATTGCGTCATAAGAAAAACTCTTTAATTCGGTAAAACTCTTGTCTCATGACATTATTTTGTTGTTATGAATATTTAGTTACATATAGCAGGAATTATTTCTAACTTTTATAGAGGTCATAAAGTAACCTTTCAAAATATAACTGAAGTAGTAAACAGTCCAACGAATTAAGGATTTACAAACATTGTTTTTAAGAGAAGAATGAAAAGGATTATGTAATAACTATTATTATATGTTAATTATAATGATGATTAAAATACCCTATTTCTAACACTATTTTCTAGTATTGCGTAGAGTATCATAAAATAATTTTATTTCAAATACATTATTCATTCCCACGTCATCTAATCCTTGTTATATTGTTATAGAAGGTTAATAAAAATTTTTGAAACTTTAATATCTTCCGCTGATTGTACTCAAAATATTGTTGTTTTCTTTCATAAATTAATGTTTTTTTTGTTTATACGTAAATTATTTCCTAGTTACGAGCACAAACTGTAAAAAAACAACTATTGTTTGAAAATATTATTATTAATTAGTTAATCTTATTCATGTTTATAATAATAACATCAAAATTGTTTATTGTATTCATTAAAATAAATTATACGCCATTAAATATTGTTCGTAGCGGATAACGTTTGACTCCGCCATATTTTATAATCTGTATGATTGTTTTAATTAAGTAGTAAATAATCTGTGCTTTATTTCAAGTTTTTTTATCATCACAATGTAAAAAATAATTAAAAACGAATAGGTGTGATTATCATTAAATTGACCGTACATTTTATTTCTTCTAAGTACGTTTTAAATCTATTAATATATTAATAAGTATATTGGCTATCTATTAATGACTGTATGAACCGACGTTAGTCCAAAAAAAAATATTTTATTTGCAGAAGACACAATGCCTGCTAAAGCCGATACACGCGTTATAAAACCTATGTTACTAAAGAATTATATGTTTAGAACAATTTACTTAAAAGTGTGAATACTCAAAATAGGTGGCTATTTCTACATGAAACATTATGTATAATGAATCATTACTTTTCTCATCTTGATGTGTCTCCCATAAAAAGTGAAAAGGTTGTGCTACTTATCGCAACAACAACTTATTTAGTGTTAGCTGTTTATAATTCTTTGTATTTTTATTTATTGCATGCCGTATTTACCTATAATTGTCTTGTTAGGTTATAATTTTATATTATCTATGTATTTTGTAAAAGTATTAGTACTAATTCAGGCGTTCGTAAATCAATAAATAAATAAACCAGATCACCTTTTAACAAATAACCACAGTAAATTGACCTATTTATATAGCCAAAACGAAAGTACGTCTTACATAAAAAAGTTATCGCGTCGTATTACGGTTTAGCAATTATTTGCATTCAACCTTGTACAAATTATATTTCAATCGTATAAAATAATCATTATTTTTATGATCTTATAAATATTCCAATTTCTCAATATTTAATAATTAACTAGCAGACTCAGCCACGCGTTGGTGTGCTAAAGATTTTGTTAAATTATAACAAACATTGTAGTAAACTATTTACGGAGAAATTAGGAGAAAATTTTACATACAGGGCATTTGTAAAAATACATAAAACGATTTGAATTTAATTTACAGTTCAGACTGTGTAAAACTTGGCCGGCTGTGCAATGAGGCAAAAATTAAAAAAAGTAACAACATTACATTTAACTGTATTGCGTTTACTACAATATAAATTAAATTTATACCTTAGCCTCAGCAATACATGATGTTTATTACATTCAATTGTAGCTAATATTAAACGTCGATACATTTAACACAGCGCCATATATTGAATACTCTCATCTTGTTGGAATCCTTAAGAAGTAATAAATAATTGTGACTATCAGACATTAGACAAATAATTTGCAATAAAATAATGTTCCGACTATAAATTGAGATATAAGTTATCCTATCTCTCGAGTTAGATCAAACAGCACGCGGTATGCAAATTTGATTGAAATCGGTTAAGTAGTTTAGGAGTCCATCGCGGACAAATACTATGACATGTAATTTATATATATAAAGATTTACCATTTTGTTTATATATGTACATGAATGATGTAGCGTGTACGAATTGCTGCTAGAAAAAAGCGTAGCTTAAAGTTTTACTTATTTTTGAATGTTGAATGAACTTTGATGACTATTTTTTGGCATTTAGTACCAAGTGGCCCAGTTATACTGCGTGGCTGAGGTGTCCAAAAATGAAACTGGAGGTGGTGAAGGTATTGAAGTTATCAAAAATGAACCCTTCAGCGACTACCCCTTGCTCGGTGAGTACTGCGTTTGATTTATATACTGTAACGACGATAAGAGGATTATCATGATTTATTGCGTCTGGTTTTAAAACTTAAAGTTTAGTGTTAATTAAGTAATTTTACCCGCAACCTTTGCTGTTTAGCTACAGTTGTAGAATGCCGTGATAGCTATTAGACCAGGGGTTTCCAAACTATTTTGGGTAGGCGACCAAGTTTCCAAAATGATCTGACTCCTCAGACCCCCATAGCCAAAACACTTTCAAAATGTCTTGTTTTTATCTGTCGATAGTAAATACTAGTTTAAGTACGTAGCGATTGGTTAAATGAGTAAATTTATCATGATTTTCGCATAAAAATCTTAATCTTCTTTTCAGTTATCCCATTTTAAACGATACTGTACATGTTTTCAGATTTGTTTTAGTTTTTAGGGATTTTTTCCAAGAAAAGTATTATGAAAACTTTAGAGTCCGTACGTCCGGGTTTGACATGTTTGTCGTGTTTTTGACATTTTGTTGTGACATCATTCAAATAACAAAGAGAGTATATATTTTTTTAAATTAAACTGTAGGAATTAATTATGAGTTATTAATTATTATTAACCGTGGTAGAGCCATGCTTCTGCACGAATGGGCCGGCTCGACCGGTGTGATACCACGGCCTCACTCTGAAACC
>DWHU01001326.1:0-12978 GCA_018247975.1 Parides photinus | reverse complement strand
CGGGCACCTTCCGTGCTCGGCCACTCCCAGCCCTAAGCCGCTGATTATCTTCTTTTCACAGGAGAACGAGTGGATATCAATATCCAAAAAAAAAAAGAAAGTAATATACTAATGAGTGTTGTCGCCTGTAATTTTATTAGCTACAACGCCGTTCAAAACGGAACGCAACGAATTTGCACACTTCTGTTTGCTGGAAGAAATATTACAATATCCACGTTTCCTACATTGCAAAAATAGAGTAGACAGTTTCTGAAGGTTTTATTATTCATAAAATATACCATCTGCATAAAATGTTCATAAATTTACGTTATTAACTAATTAATGTTATTTATAACATGTTAATTTTTATGTATAATTTCATTATCAGATCTTGTAAATGTTACAGCATTAAAATGTTTTCAACGTCAGTTACAAGATATGATGATGATGCTAGAGGTTTTTGTTTATATCGTTGTATTGATTTTTATAAATTATTTACAGTTATCAAATTTTGTGAGCTATGAAGGCTAAAAGTCTTGATCGTACCATTGTTGCGACTTCCATATTGGGAATATTGGTGTCCACATATGCTCTGTATGTGGAGATGGCCGCCGAGGCGCATCCTGATTATAAAGCTCTGTGTGACCTCTCTGAACACGCAAGTTGCACACGAGTTCTTACGTCAGAGTAAGTTTAACATATATTTCGTAACGTTGTTATGAATCTACTTATACTTGTTATAAACTTTTAAGTTCAATTAAAACTACCATCGGTTACCTTTGTGCATAATACACAAATATCACGATATAAAAAAATAAAATTAATAATGATCGTGAAAAAATTCGTTTTATTTAAAGTTTACATTAAATAAATAAACAAAAATATAAGATATGTTGCGTAATATACATATAAAATATAAAGTTATACATTATTTATTAAAATTGACGACATAAATCTATTTGAGTGAGCGCTAACGGGTTTTGTGCAGATACTCGTAAGCTAATATCAAGAGAATATGTTAAATTGCAGTATAAATTATATTACTAAAATAAACTTGATTTTTATAGGTTTATTAAGAAAACTTTACAATATATGGACCTAAGTGTCTGATGATATCTTTTGCTATACTTGTTACAGCCTTCACCAATAAAATTATTTTCTTTTGCTGTGAAGTCAATTATTATTTGTACGTCTAAATAATATTTTAATTAAGTGAACTGTAAACAGATCAAAAAAGTGAAATAAATCTTTAGTCGTAAACGATATTAAATTATTATTAATCAAAATATCTGGTGAATAAAACCTTTTTGTTTCAGGTTTTCCAAAGGCTTCGGTTTTGCTTTGAAAGATTCGCTCTTCGAAATACCGAATTGCATATACGGAATTGCGTTTTATTGCACAATAATATTTTTAAGTAAGTTTTTTTATAGGAAAGCATTTTGTATTAATTATTATAAATAAATATATAATAATTGATACATTAATGCGAGTGCTATGATGAAATGATGCTTTATTAAATCTATCGGAACGGAATATAATTTTACAGGTTCTTGTTTATCTTAATTTTACTCAGCAATAAACGATCAAGGTACAGACGTGTAAATTCCGCGTCAACGGGTATGGTGTTATGATTCCGTGACTGAAATCTACGAAGGGAGTTGTGAACTGCTTACTGAACGCTTATTTGGCAGCTCACGGGTTGTGAATAAATGTTATCATAAAATTCTTACACTCGCTCTTATTCTTAGGAAGTGAAAAAGATTTCGAGTGCGATTTGCACGTCTGGCTGTTTATTACATTTTTACGTACTGGAATTTGATGTCAGCACCGATTTTATAAGTCAATGTTTGCAATGCTTTTAAATGCGCTGAATAAAATCTTATAGTTTCGTATTCTTTATTATTTATAGTATTTGAATACATGAGATGAGTGAAGCCTCAGATAACAGATACTAACCCTCATTATCTCAGGAATTTTACTAGCTACAACAAACTTGAAACTGGAACGTAGTCTAAAGTATATAGTATTTTAGCTATAATTATAAAATGTAAATATAATTTAACCAATATGACATTGTAAAAAAATCTTTGTCATTTATAACTTGTGATGTACTTATGAGTTTTAATTACTATCAAGTGATTACTTCATACAGCTTTACAGCTACAATGGGGAATTGTGCAGTAAACTATGAACTTAATAATTAAATTTTTTTATGTTACAGCTACGTTTCATCACCTGGCGATCGTCCGGTTTCAGTTCCTTCTCTGTTTGGCGGCTGTGGCATCGTGTTTCTACCTCGCTTACCTCTTATTGTTTGTGTTGTTTGATTTTTGTATTGTCTGTGTCTCTACGTATTTTATTAACACTATGCTTTTAGTACTCGTTAATAAGAAAAAGAATTCACTTGTCTCCAAAAATAAATAAAAACAGGATACATGGATTTGAAAATTTGCTTTCATTTATTCCGGAACCGCGCCGGCAATGCCATCTTGTATTTAAAAAAAATATATATTTAGTTCAATCGTGTAGCGACATCTATTGTAGAGTAGGTGATTTAATTTGTGTAATCAAAAGATGGCGTTGGTTATGCGCGAACAAAAAATGAACTTTATGCATTAACTGGTATTCATAAGCATGAAAATAATGTACATTTGTATATAATGTATTTAATATATTACTCATTACCGAACAGTGTTTTATTTTAAATAATTTCGACAAATTGAATACAAGGATCAATGAATTCGTTACAACATTCGTAATTCTGCCTCACCAATTTAAAGTGAGTTAAAACTTTACCTATTACTATCAAGGTAATTTTATAATACCACTATTTCATTTACTATAAATTTCTTTAAATTAACACGGAACAGTGTTACTACTTTTTATAATTTATATCTTTATTCGTGTACGTTATTACATTGCTAGAAATATGACCGATTATAATAATAATTCAGCGTAGTTGTTTTTCATACGCCAAAATTGTTAAAAAGTTTTGTGTTAGGGATTTTGATGTTTTTAATTAATAAGATGGATCTCGATAAAAACATCCTTCAATGTGTGAAATTGGCCCTATCCCGTTGTTACAGCATGCAATTAGTCTGCTATAGATTCAGACGGAATATATTTCTGCTTCGTATATACATATATACTGCATGAATTGTTTAATTAAAACGAGTTTCTACAATTATTACATGGTACAGGCGTTAAACTGTTATGAGTGACCAGAGACTTAAGCATTGATTTAAATATTTATGTAATGTCTTAAATTGTCTGACTGTTTTAAAACAATTGTATTTTGAAAGTAACTTCATTAAAATACTTTGCCTATTTTTTTAGCAGTGAGTATAAACATTTCCTTGTGAAGCTTTATTGCGTACCAGCGTACAGTCGCGAACGTGATCGCCATATCGGTCACGAGTTTACGCCGACGCAAAACCTCCTGCCGATCCTTCTTTGATTACCACTGCCACTTTGTACTAAGTTTGTACAATTGCTTTTATCTATTTGGTTAACGTTATATTTACAGTTATTGACACAATAATCGTAAAAGTTCTTTTGACATGTTTCAGTAATGTATTTAATATTTTACTTTCAAGGTTACTATAATTTATGCTTTTTTAATATCTTCCTTTGTGATGTTTTTATTATTTTGATCTTTAATGTGTACAGCAGTGTAAGTAGTATAAAGTTTACTGATTAATACACAGATAATTATTAAAACATGCTATTATCCGTGGAACTCAAGATTGGAAGCGTTTTGTTCAACGAAAGAGACTTAGAATATATAACTAAATAAAGAAACTATTTCCTATTATTTTTCTATCTATCCAATGTTTTATGAAACCAGGGGAATAAAATCTTTAATCATCAAGGTTATTAATTATTTTTACTATACCATTATATGGTTAAGATTTTATTCACCTGGTTTCATAAAACATCGGATAGATAGAAAAATAATAGGAAATAGTTTCTTTATTTAGTTATGTATTCTAAGTCTCTTATGAAAAAGGCTGAGTAAATAAATAGTAGCAACACATTTATCATTGCTATCTCCAATGTGATAATACTTGATTTTTATTTCACAGCTAAACGGTGGTTGTCCTAAAATTTTTAAAAATAACGATTATTTGATAATGATAACAACAGATTTTTATCAAAAAAGATACTATTTCTACCCATGGCGCCGCGTAGACGTTAAAAACAATATTTAGATAAATGTAAACAAACCTCTCAGGATTAATAGTTTCTGTATAAGTGATGTTATAGAAATATGTCACGGCCCATGATGTTTTAAGTTCATGTAACCTTATTCGACGAATGAATCATGATTTTGATATTTTTATGGCACGGTTAGGTGCGCGTTCTTCCAAATTTGCACACAAAGCTTGCCTACGCGTGCGCTGTAATAACTACTTGGTACGCGAGCACGTCCTTAACATACACGTTGTAAAGTTCGCTACCTCTATTTACTGAGCTTATCGTCAATTATATTATCCTTATTATAAACTTTTGTAATTATATGTAACACTGTATAATAACTAGCTTTTCTTGTATTCCAACACTAAAAAGTGAACGCTAAGCAGCGTTGCCACAGTGCAAGAAAATCGAAGTAATTTACTAATATAAAATTAATAAATCTTTTATAATAATTTACTATCTTACATCATATTTTATCTTACATTGACTTTTTGGTTTACATATAGATTATCTACAAATTTTGCGCTAACATCTTTTACAGGTATTGCTTTTGAAGTGAACTACTATGTTTGCTATGCAAAAATAAGTAAGGCTTCAAAAAAATTTTAAATATGGTCTCTTAAAATACCTTACTTACTATACACGAAAGATCTCGCGTATAATGCAATTTGCAATTAATTTAACCGTCACTGGTTTAGCCGCCGCACCATATTTAGATTTAGATGAACACCTTGAGGTTAGTACGCCTTCGTCCTTTAACTGAGTTTGTGGAACAACTTCCTTTTAATTTGACTTAGTAAAAACTAGCGGAATTGTGCAATTTCGTGTTAAACGTTTTCGTGTACGAGGTTTTTCAAACGTTTTACAATTAGTCAACGTTAAATTATATAAGAAAAAGGATAATATCTGAATTTGTATGCTGTCAGTGTTGTCATTAATAAAACCAGTAGGTGGTAACTTAATGTTACTTTTGCATGAGCCGAATTTACTTGCTTCAAAATTTATTGCAAACTTTTTTATATTTTTATAATGGAATTGTTGTTTGATAAAAAAATACTTCAAGTTCAAGGTGTTCGTCGTTTATCATTTCTGATAAAATGTATATCTTATATACTTAAAAATGCTGGATAAATTTATAGTACGAATAATTTACGAGTCGGAAACGTTCAGTGGTTTGGGCGAAGATTGATTGATTAGTCGAATGAATAAAACTTTTGCATTTCGTAGTCTTCCATTAAAAATGCAAGATTTCTAAGAAGTTCTTTTTTACCAGTTAATTAATTACATAGCAATTATTTATCAGTTAAATAACCGACTAGAATTTTTCAGCTGTGATGAACAGGAAAATTGCTATTACGTTCCGTTTTTTATTATACTCGCTAGCTAGTATTACGCTTAGTATTAGTATTCTACTTCAAGTATTGAATATTAATCATGTTATAGTTCTTAAACATGAAGCAAAGGAGCAAATTTCTTTTTTAAAAATCATTATTACGTGTGATGATGATTATATGTGATGTGTAAATAATTTGTTTTTATACTACCACTCCATGTTTCTTTTTCTTAATCTCACTTTTGTATGTAACGTATATAGCAACATAGCAATAATATTTTTTTTATTCACTAAGACATTTAATTCTGTTCAAAATAATATCTTTACAAAAGAATAAGCGCTCATTTGTATATTGTACAATAATACTAAAACGGAAAATAATGTATATTGTCGCAAAAACATAAAGGCCTTGTTGGAATAAGCAAATGAGATACAAGTATACAGCTTACGGCAAACTTACCGGTAATGGTTTTTAATAAGATTGAAGTAATTCCTTCCGAGGTACTTGCGTATATGTACACATGTGCATAGTAATGGAGCGAATGATCGCAAACAAGGCGGTTCGTATGAGACCTTCGCATAAAGAATGCAATATATTCTTTACAGCGCCGCTTTGCCACGAGCCATCAAGATAGGTTTGTTTGCCCATTTACATCACTCATAAAGGATACGGTAACATGGTAAGTATTTTTTAATAAAAGTTTTGTTCTTTAAAAACAGTATTTCTTCAATTAAATTTTAAGATTTCATAATACGAAGTTTGGCATGGTATGGGCATGAGATGCGGAGGGATGAAAACCATGTTACGAGGAGTGTTGGATCTGAATGTGGAGCGATATAAGGGGAGAGGAAGACCGAAAAAGAGATGGATGGATTGTATGAAAAAGGACATGTGTGAGAAGGGTGTGAATGTGGAGCTGGCATAAGATAGAGATGAATGGAAGACGTGGACATACTGCGCCGACCCCAAGTAATGGGGATAAGGGCAGGCGAATGATGAATACGAAGTTAATAAATTTGTTTATACTATAAACTCATGAGGCGATGATCCTAGATTTTTGATACATAAGATAATAATTATCGCCATCACAATAATTTCTACATCACCATAAACTACAGCATTCTTCATACCGAAGAATAGCAACGCTCGCTCCGGCTTGGATATTGCAAAAAAAAGTAGGAGGCTTTATCTTCGTATATCGCTATAGATTTTTACTATAAACATTTACAGTAATTAACTAGTATCTTAAAAAGTCTTAAAAGGCTTTTTAAATTATATATTAAAGATTCCATATGATACGCACTTGGTAGGGTAAAGCATTTATGAATATGTTAGAGATATTAACATGGAGTATCTTGCACCGGAGCTTAGCTTAAGCGTCCGGATTATGACATCGTTGGTAATGTTTATGTAAAATTGCGCCCACGCATCATTTGCAATGCATCTAGGGCCTGCTGCAATAAATAAGATCTACCGACCGCCGGTCCTCCCACCACGGTGCCTCTACACTAAACACCTTGCAAATCATGCCGACAAATTAATTGTTATACGATTTCATGCAAATCTTTTTTCAACGATTCTTCATTTTTCAATACATGTGATAAAAACGTTAAAACCTTTATTTCTCATTAGTCTTTTTTCTAATTCTAAGCTCATCAGTCCAATTCCATCATTAATGAAAGGTGAACTTTGAATAATCATCATCACTTCTTCAGTTCAATTGCAAATAACTTGATACTTTATTTGTAATAATATCATACTAAATAATTTTTCATTAATGTTTTGTGACTTCTGAACAGAAATTATTTAGAAAAATTTAAATTAATATATATTATCTTGCTGTTAAACGAGTATATTTTAAATGTATAATTTACAAGAAACGTATGAATGAAGAAGATTGTTCTGTGAATGCCACTGTCATAGTGGAATGTAAAAAATTGTGCAAAAAGTATGCAAATTGTTGAAAGACATGGAGCCCTTGCCCCCGGCGCCGGACCTCGATTTTAGCAAACCTCGGTACATAGCGCAAAACCTGTATTAGAACCAAGAACTGGATTGGGCGCTGTTGGAACCGGCTAAAGTAGGTAAAATTTGTGCCGACTCTTTATCGATTTGACTTGTTGCGGACAAAATAAATATTTAATGCGAAGGTTGCGTCCACGCAGTTTACCCGCTTATCCTCCGGCCCCCACTCCTGGGCAACACACGCCTGTATTTCCGCGCCTATGTCATATCGTATTCTCTTTGTCCCACTCGCGACCGCTTGTCTTCGATCGATCATAGTAAACGGATTATCAATAGGTTTTACAAACTTTTCTGAATGAAAAGTGTGTGTTAACTTAATTATAAACTATAGTTGTGTGCAACAGTGTCATAGTGCTACAATCAACGTATTTTTTTTATGTCAATTTTGTTTACACGTGTATCTTTTTTTTGATTAATGCAGTGTATAAAATTTATGTGAACAACTTAAAATAAATCGTGACAGATATATAAATTTTTTTAAAAGGTAAGATCGATTTTCAAGGACATTTTTAATTTTTTACTTAAAATTTTTGAACATTACCAATGATTTATTAACTTTTTCTCAAGTCTCCATTAACATGTTTTATCCATTATCGTTATATGTTTGTTACCAGTTTTTAGGCTATATTTATCAGTTTATCGTCGTGAGTTTGTTATTTACGTCTATTTTCCGTACCGCTAACTTCAATGTCTGTACGAATAGGGTAAGCAATGACACAATGAGTATGTAAATAACTTAGATATTTATTCAATGACGCACATCGGCGTTCAATGGGTTATGACAGTATATTATCATAATATGTTCGATAGTATATAAATGTTTCGGTACAAATAGAAGGCTTAATAAAATGGGAAAGTATTTTCCATAACCTAGTTACTAACTAACATGTTTAAGAATTTCATTTCATACTACCATTTATCTTCATTCAGAGAAGAAATTGGAAACTGTCATTGATTTTTGATATCAACAAAATTTTGCGCTAATATAGAATTTAAAAATATTAGATTTTTTGAAAGAAAATTATAACGGAAACTAAAATCGTATATCGAAGTATCGTTTTAATTGCATTCGTTATGAGATTGTGTATTAAATGCACATGTATATTAGTAAATAGTTTGTGTAGTATATTTTCTTAATTTGCCGATGCAGAGGTTAGAATGACGTCAATTTTAAAATGACGTCTGATACGATATATGACATAATTTTATTCAAAAGTTTATAGTTAATGTTAAATAAATACAAAAATCATTCATATCTTAATTGATAACTCCAAATAATATAAATTTTATAACACAGATGTATTATACGTGGCATGGGTTATCAATTCTTGTAGTATTTTGTATTCAGGGTGAATCTCTTATTAGGTAAAGCGTTCTAGTCGATTTCCACCTTACCATGAATAGTCATAAAGCAAGATTTCTTAAAGCTCACATGGTTTTTATACAATAATACTACAAGTTAAGACCGGATTGAATATCTACGAATAGTATTTATTTCTAATATTCTTTGATTAATGACGTGGTCACCTATTGAATAATGACAAATGTACAATACATCCAAAGCTTCGAAAAATAGAAAATGATCTCACCATCATAGTTTTTTGTGAAGCCTTGTGATAGAAACGGAGGCAAGAAAACTTTAGCAGGGGCGTCATGTTATTATATTAGAAAATAATAACATGTACAATATGCGCCCACACAGGATTTAAGCTTTGAAGTAAAAAATATGAACTAAAAAAGGTTTAGATTTTATATAATGGTTAGTTTAATATCAAACTACTTTTTAGTTGGTAATATTTTTAGACATTTATCTGAACACTCGTGATTTTTAGGATTGCATTGACATTTTATTTTTGTTTGTTATCGTACAATATGGTTATAACTGTTTGTTAACTGCGCAATCAAGTAACAGGTTATTTGAATGCGCAGTTAGAGATATAAATAAATCCCTTTTGCAGGTAATAGATCTACGTGCTATATATGAAAATTATTAATACTATTTGAGTAATTAGACGTTTGTAGACTATAAGATTTTTACCTTGCGTCGAGTATTAGTCAATCTAAAACTTGCACTTATGTAGGACGGTAGGTTTCCATCTACGCTTCAAAGTACTAGCCGTTTTCTTAGAATATTACTCATAACTTGCTAAGTTATTTATCTCAAATAGGTACATTTACTAAAATGTTTAACCTGATAGTTATTATTGTGGTTACATCACAAAATCTGCAAGTTTATTTCAGTTAAAACAATATGTTGCAAGAGTAACAAAGAAATTTTATTTAGTTGCCTGTGTAAATGGTATTTACAGTTTAGGTTACTTAACACGTTAATTGATTAAAATTCGATTTTAGGTCGTCATTACATATATATATAATTTTTTATTTCTGTAAGATTGTTTATAGAAAAATGCTTTTTATATACATTGTTCATGTTCAGGTTATTTTTTAAAGTTTAAAATCTATTTCTTTAGTTACTTTTCCTTACTATTTTACCATAATACTATATGACAATAATTTGTCTGTTAGAATATTTAAGGTCAATAAATTGTTGTAAATGTCTAATAAATGCGTTAATTATTTAAATTCATAACATTGATAATAATAATGATTAGCCTAAATATGCGTAAACACATTTTCGGATATGTGTTAAACATGAAAATAGAAGTTTAAATTTTTTTTTGTTTAAAGCAAAATTCTTTACAAATAAGTAGATACGGAAATAAAAGGTCATCCAAGAATAAGTTCGGAAATGTTTTTAACTTGAGAAGTAGCTTGTACAGATAGGATATTATTGATTGTATTTTCCAGAAAATTTGTGAGAATTATTTTAGATATTATTTATTAATATTGTAAACTATACATCAATACAATATTGGAAATTTTTGTCATTTATACTCATTAGTAAAAATCCTCTGTTCCTATGACTAACGTGTGCCTTAGGATGTTCTTACGCAGTTTAGGAGACACGGATGTACAAGTTAAAAACTACCTGCGCACAGCGTTACTAACCCATTATAAACGTTTTATAGTAACGATTGAGATTACTACTAAAAGTTGTTACAGCATATTAATTGCAATAGATTCATTCACTATAATGTAAGGAAAATTGTAAAAACCTATCAACGCTATATTAATCCGAAAATGTACGGAAAAGTTTTAAAATGGTTATAAGTTGGTTAAAACAAAAACTACAACTGAACTGTTTGCATCAATAATATACGTTAAAATATAAGTACACTTATAAATAATACTTAATACAATGTTTCACATCTTAAATATAAAATTCATATCGTCTTAGGTTCACCGTTGCCTAAATATCAAGAGCCTAAAATAATCCAAGAATATTTTTTTAAGAAAAAGATAAACAATACAGCATCTCCTTTATTATAAAAAGGTCGTGTAAATAACTAAAGATGCTAGTTCCACAAAAATAAATTTGTTAAGAAACTACTAGCCTATATGGAAATTTACTTTCTTCCAACTCCTATTTTGTTGGTGTCTATTTATTATTACGTTTGCTAATGAAATGGTATTAGATACGTGATTAAATTTTGTTTATAAGGCGTGGCCACTCCTCACAGGCAAAAACGAACGTTTCCATTTAGAAAATATGAAATACAAGTAGGGGCTTGGTCTAACCTCAAAAGTCATTTCGCTGCCAATTGCATGTGCTGACAAGTTGACTTCTAGCGGTTGCTTTCATTTCGTTCATGATATTTTTGTTACAACGGTAAAACATCTATTCAAAGAATGTTATGGATTTATTAGTAAGTAATCTGATCGGCATTCGCTCATAATGAGAGAGTATTTGGCCTTAATCCACCACGTTTGCCAAGTGCGGGTTGGCGGGTAAAGCCTGTGATATTTAATTTCTTAAAGCGCACATAACTCAGAAAAGTCATGTGCGCGTCGGATTCGATCCCGCGACTTCCGAACGGAGGCCGAGGTCTTAAACCACTTGGCTACCACGGCTCATTATGAGAGAAGGTTGAATCCCTCCAGTGGGAACATAGAAAGCTGAAAAAGACTTGATGGCATTGTTGTCAGTATTAGTTCCAGATAATTTTGTGTATAAACAAATTAAGAAGCCTTGCTCAGCAAATACTAACGAATATTTTTTCGAAATGAAAATTAATAATTTATAACACATTCCTATGTGGCGGGGCCTGATAGTTATTAATTTTATTTCTTGACTTTTGTGGATAAGTTACTCTTATTTCTCATACAGTGCGATTGTCACTACTGTCAGAAAAAATATAAGATATTCTGTCTGACGATTGTTCACAGTAAGGTATTTTCTTCGAAAACATCTTTATAAAAAGTTATTTTATATAACATCATCAAACACGTTGACAGTGACTGAAAGTCCATTTCAAATTTGTTTGCTATTCAGGTGTAAGATAAGTAAACAAAGAATAATGTGACTTACAGGATTTATACTAAATTATTCATTTAAAAATATACAGCGCGAACAATAGACGTCTATATGGACGAAATAAAGAGTGTTTTTTATTAATAGTTCGCGTAGGCTGTTATTTTTGACATCAGTATTATAAATAAGGTGTGTTAATAGAATTTCAAATTAGCTACTATAAATTTTATTTGAATTGGTAATTATTGACATGTATTATCATATTATAAAACAGATGTGCTTGTCACTGATTGTTATTTCAAATACGCTTTTAGTTAAGTCCTAATGCTTTAGGAAATGTGATTATTCAAAGTAGTTTTGAACATGTGTAACATTTTTTACGTTATAAAGACCAGTCGCAATCATAGCAGCAATTTGTAGTAAAGATAACACAAAATAAGTTTTTGTTATTACAGTAGAAAATTGCATTTATACGCGGACGAGAAATCAAAATATTATAACGTCTTAAAATTGTATAAGACTAAACAACTCATTTCGTTTTTGGCGACCACCGCAAAAAGATTATGTTATATGATAGCCATTTAACCTTGTCCCATGTTTTTGTGTTGTTTCAACTCGAAGCCTTGTAAGAATAGATGCCATCTAGTTTATGGTTAATTTTTTTCTTGTAAATACACATACTTCTGCAACATGAGTGACTGGTGAAAAAATTGATTACATGACTCAAGAACACGACTGAATTAACAATCTTGTCAAAATAGTTGAAATAAAGCGTGTAATAGTTGTTTTTTTTTTATTTTTTCGTTCCCTCGGTCTAGTGGGTTCGGGGTCAATATTTCTTTAATTTTATTTATCTTTATTATTATTTACTATATTTTTATTTTTATTCATTTTCATTTCACCTTTCATAAATATCCTTTCTTTCACACTTTCTACATCCCGTTTTATTTAATCGATTTATGCATCACCTCTCAGACTTAGTCGCTGCTTAAATTTTACTTTGTTTCTATTTCTACTGTTTCTATTTACATTACTTTCTTATCTTTATTATCATTATTTTTATATATATAT
>DWHU01001325.1:0-12980 GCA_018247975.1 Parides photinus | reverse complement strand
AGAACCTCATGAATAATTTCGGTAAGACAAGTAATGGAGCACCTGCGCAGCGTTTTTATTCGTACTTTATTAACTTACATAAAATGACTTGTCAATTGTTGAAATATGGATTCGAAAATTTATAGATTATTAAATTAATTCTATAGGTGAAAAGTGATCATTTGCGTTGTTAGTTTGGAAGAGATTTATTCGAGAGTATGTCACGACGATTACAAGTAATAGCTATAGCTTATAAGATTAAAAATTAGTTACTAGTAAGTAATCACTTCGGTAATAAATTTATAACGGATCTATAAATATTTTCGAACTATTATGTAGACATCTATAGTATCTTTTATAAATCTTGTAAATACAAATGAAGTCGAGTGTCAAATTTGGTTTAATATAAAGCACTTGGAATCTAGGTGAATGAGTATTATCTTAAGTAATGTTTGAAGATGGAAGAGTGAAATGTGGCTTGGTAAATGGCGTGGAAACTGCTAAAAGATGGTCGATAGGCTCAAGTTGCCATCGTAACCTGACTCCCAAGTCGTATTACTTAGACACGAATGGGGGACTTGTTTGTTATTGATAATTTATTGGTAAACATCTTCAGCGAAGGAAGAAATTTCTTTATGTCCTTTAAATATTCCCCTTTACCCATTTGTTACTTATGATTAACTCTATTTGTTTTCACTCTATTTTACTAGCAAATAAGTCTTAACGACTCCTTGTAAATTAAGCCAAATTAAGAACTCAATTGATACTGGAACGAAATCACCCAAAATCAGATTTTATTTTAAATATATACTTCTAATTATTTGTATCAATATATATAAATTTTCTTTCAATTTTATTTAAAATAACCTAAAATTATTTTTGTTATCTATTACATATCCAATATTCACCGAAAGATCTGTTTATACGTAAGTTAAGGAAGTAATCTATTAAGTTAGTAAGACTTTTAAGTTATTAAATCTCCCAATATTGAGTTTTTTTTTACTATCTCTCATAAAACGAAAAGTAAAAAAAAGACCAGGAAAAACCTTCGATAACAATAACCTTCAAGCAACGTTTTTACTACTTGGCAGGTTGTCAAAGGCTTTCTTCAGGTATTACTTGGGAAAAAGTAATATACAATATTTAGGTCGTTGACACTTGAACCGATAGTTTGTTATTTTCAATTCTTGTTAATATTAATATGGAAGAACAAAAGCATTAAAAATTAAGCGTGAATAAAAACTTATAATTGAAAAAAAGAAACGAAATGATTGATAGACAGTAAACACTTCAGTTTTAATTTAAAATGTTTGTGCTCATTGCTTTATTAAATAATTATAGGTATTTTAGCTTTTATCAAGCAAGTGATGGATGGTGTAAACATCACGTCACATATTTCAATATGCCTGATTGATTATTTTTTATGTCTTTCTAATTTAAGCGTTTTTCGAAAAATACCTAGGTGATTTCTAATATATTAATCTAATAAAAGGAACATATTTGTGCTTATGCCACTTTGCTATACGTAACGAATATGAAAAATTTGGGAATCCTTTCTTTAGCAGTAGGTATGAAGAGGTATGAATGTTAAATTGTTTTAATTTTTAAGTCGCAATGTTCAGATACAATTTACATACGTACATATTAAAAATTATCAATGGTTTTTGAGTGATTAAATTAGGTACTAGTCATTGACGTCAAATTCTAACGTTAAAACAAAATTACTTATTTTTGGTTTAGCTATTGTTAAAGCTGATAGTTTGTCTAGATATGTAAAAAAAGTAAATCAATGTTTTAATTATATGCGAAGCCTCAAGTATGTTTATATAACGAAAATGTATTAAACGGAATCGTAAATTTGGTTATGCTAATTCTTTGTTAACGACTAATAGCTGTTCACAAGGAAAATATCAAAATGTAAGCATCTTATCGATGGTTACGCTTTATTTTTCTGGTGTAGATTAATAATCTAAACTATTAGAACGACCATTAACGTCGCTTTTATTACTCACATATCACTCGTTCAATTGCCTAAGGATAACACGGTGATATCAATAAAAATGAAAAAACACACTTCCGCCCTGTAGTACATTAGCGTAGTATATAATTTTGTGTGTAAGCAAAATTTTATATTATTCTTTTTATTAATTAGTAACTAGTATTGAAAGAATATCATTTAGGAAGAAATAGCCATGAAGCCTTTTAGTTGACAAGTTAGTTATTATATTTAAATCCGTTTTATAATAAATTTTTTAAATTTAATTAATTTTCGCTTGCGTTTTACAAAAATATATAACTAATATATTAAATAAACCGTGGCACAAGATAACTGTAAAATTTTAAAGGAATTTAAAAAATACAATCAAAGGATATAATTAAATTTCATACATGTCATCACAGCTCATTCTGTTTCATGTATTGATGTATAACCTAGCCCACAAAGCTAAATTATAGTGAATGATAAATATAGTTGTGAACTAAGAAAGAATCCTGTCACCCATTTTGTGTATTAATAAATTAACGGAAAATTATAACGCCATGTTACAAATTTGTACGTCGTTATAACGACTGCTTAAAACACCGTTTCGATAATTAATTTCTCCATTCGACAATCATAAATGTCACTTCTACATCTCGCATAACTCTTTTCTTGGCGTTTCCCCGTCGTAAACTACATTTAGGACGGTAGGAAAGATGTTCTCTTTTATCTATATCACGCTACTGAGTTATTTTCTGTGTGTTTGTATGACATATATTAATACTCGTCGAATAAGTCTAGTCTGCCGCGGTAAATTAATCTATATGCAGTCCGCGGCGGACAAGTCTGGAGTTTTTCAGTGGTTTAAATCTAAAGAAAATGCTTAATTCAGTTGAGTTTTTTTGTTGGTAGAAATATACAGAGATACAGACAATTTTAGTTTCGTTTGTCTCAATCGTAGTTATTTTGAAAAACCCAAATGACTAGAAAAGTTTCTCTAAGCTTTTTCACTTCAATTACATGCGGTAGGTATCAGTTATCTTTATAGAGAGCATATATATATATTTACATATTTGCACGCCTAATGAGTGCTATATATGTATGTACATGAGCATACACTGTATGGATAAATGTATGTGACATATTTAAGTAAAGTTTAATAAGTGCAAAATAGTTATCAACTTATTCGACATACATAAAAGAAGAATGAAAAAATCTTACTCTTTAGCGGCTTTGCATATTTCTCTGCAAATTTAATTACATTAGAGCAAAGTATAGTATTGCTTTAATGAACTTTTTAACCCAGTAATTTGTGGATAATACTCCGACGACTATCCAGACTCGTATAATTATATTTTACTTAGGGAATAGGAGGCACTTTAGCGTCGGTGGGTAAGTTGCAGTTTCGGTTCTATTTACTCGACGATTTAAAGTTGAAGTCAACTTTACGATATATTAACTATATTTGACTTTCATCTAGTAATATATCGAGATAGTGTTTGAAATTGTGATAAATCTTTGAGTTTTCTTAAGGGTCAATAACAATATTATCGATAATAAGCAGAAAATTAGTGAAGTAGTTTACTTGTAGGATCACTGAAAATGTCTACCGCATTTAACCACTTTCTACAAAAGAACTAAGTGAAAATATAAATGTTCAGTAATGTAAAAGCTCTGTCAAATTAAGCAAATTTATGACGAAAAGAAACATAATTTATTTAAAGTTGATGTAAAATCATGAATTTGCTTAAAAAAATTATATAAAAGTTTATATTTCAGTCGAACCGATACATCCGTTATAATTTTCATAAAGTATTTCGACATAGTAAAATATAAGAGTATATGTCAATAAGTCAGTAAATCTTGTGAGATACTGTGATTTGGCACATTTTAGCCAATTCAGAACATTGTCTTCATAAAATTTGGCACATTACAATAAAAAGTTTCGCCATTACTACCCCAGAATATTTACTTAATGCTCCGTATAAACTTAGGACATGTTAGCTGTAACTGTTGTCTATTTTAATACAAGTGAACATGTGAAAACAATCGAATTAAATTGCACGCGTTACTAAGAAAATTATGACTGAGGTTATTAACGAGTGGAGAATTTATATGCAAATACATTTATTGTTAGTGGTGTGAATTCTGTTCGGATGAGCAGATTCGTATGTACATATCTGGGTCAAAACTGCACTTCTCTATCACTTGTGTCATCTCCATGACGTCATGAATATTGACACTGTGAAAACCTATTTCCGGAGTGACGTTTTATTAATGTAACATCATTGAAAAGAAGTCATTGGAAACATGATGGTATTATATACTAGTACATTTGCTATTCATTGCTTCATTACTTGTTTTTTAGAGAAATAAAATTAATACTCTACATTTTTATATCTGATAAAGCGACAAAAGTAACGAGGACGTCCTCCGGATGAAAAGCAAAGCCGGCCTGAGATGTTATTCAAGTTCTCTTTGTAATTTCACTCGCTCCAACGCCCTTCATACCGGAACACAGTAATCATTATTCAGTTATGTTTGCAAGACTAAGAGCTGCGGTGATACCTATCCAGATTCTCTATGCCAATAGGGATCTACTCCCAATAAATTAAAAATACTGTACATATTTCCATAAATGTGTTAAATGATATCAGTGTTACATTTTCGGCTAATAAATTGCAAAAGCAAACTCCAAAAGTAAGTTAAACTATTTCAATGTAATTTACTTAAATAAACCACAGTTGTCTATGTATACTAACGACGTAAAATGTATTTCTATGTACGTGATATAATTAGAAAGTTTATACCAAGTTTCGGTTTATAAAGTGCTATTATTAATAAAATTTTATGGGTAACGAGCTTAATTTAATAGTGTTATATGGTCCATAGTAGTCTTAAGTGGACACGCGTACCTTTTACTAACAGATGCAAGTACTGCAACGAAGTAACGTTGTTGTAAAGGATAATGTTTTTTAATGAAGGATTCAAATATTTTATAAATTACCGTTATTAAATTCATAAAAAAATTAAAAAGTCTTTACTTTGTATCGGCGGTTTCTCTAAGTTATTATGTTTTCGTACGTATATCAAATTTATTGCTATAAATTGAGTGTGAGGGTGTTCGGGCGTGTTAATAACAGGAGCCTTCATTACGAGTACCGACTGTTGAATTCATTGGCCGATTAAGTTTTACGGCGCATCAATCCCCCGGCTCTTAAACGTCCAAACTTGGGACCAGTGGTATAATTCACCCCCAAGATGCTGTTAATAGTATGTTATTACAGGCCTTATAAACAAGTCAAACAAAAACCTTTTCCTTATCGATTTTTTATTTCAAACTGGAGAGGTAAAGACATGATAATGTTCCTATGGTTTAGTTTAGACAAAGTATTAATAACAGTCGTCAATCTAACAAGGTTTTTATTTATTATATCTCTGACTAAATTCATTTCATAAAAGTCGATAGAAATATTGTGAAAAGCGTAGAGCAACTGAGTTTAAGGAATTTTATAAATGAAAAAGAACAAATCTGTCACAATACATTCACGAATACCAAACATTTTGCTTGGCATACCTTATTTTACAACTTGCTGGTTTGCTGTTGAGAATTTCAATCAGTACGTGTTGTAAATATTACAATAATACCTATTCTTACAAGTTTCTTGTACGTTAATACCATTGACTAATTTTCCAAAGGTTTATCATGAACATTTGCAGCAGACATTTATCTACTGTAAACATGTAATTACATTTATTATAAAAATTATTTTGTACACATTGTTTACTACTTGAAAGTATTTAATATTAAGCAATATTGTAAACTCGACGCAGGTTAATATTTAAAACATAGCACTAATCAAAATCGGGCACCGGGCGTAAAATTAAGGAGGAGATTAATAATTATAATCCCCAAAATTCATAATAAATAAATTCATTATTTATTTTATCATTGAATATTATTAATAAAAAAATAAGTTTTTAAGTTTATGCTGAAACGTGTTAATTCGTATATTCTAAATCAAGAAAATATGTGATATGATCAAGTAATATATTTATACAGTTCTATTTTTTAAAAATCTATTTGCATCTCGTTAATAGATAAAAAATTGTGTGTTATTAATCGAGTATATACTTTAAAAAGCAGAACATTGTTTTTATTTAATAAACATGAACTTCTTTTACAATTCACGTTGACTAAATAATATAAATCCATCCTCTCTATCATTCCGATATCGACAATTGTTACGACTATAAATGAAAATAAACTTTACTGCTTCCATTGACAATAAAATTATATGATGAGGGTCTTTTTTTAACATCGTTTTTTATTACTTCTTATCCAATAACATTTTTAAAAGCCAAATTTGTTAACCGCTTGAATTATATCAGTGACGTTTATCTTTACTTAATGAGTATGAGAAGTAAAGTGATAACACTTAATTTCATAATACTTTAAGTAGTTGTGTTAATTTTCTATTATTAACTAAAATTATTATAAAAATAATGTAATAAAAAAGTAAACAATCAAATGAATAATAATTGAAAATAGTTTTTCTTTCTTTAATTATACCTTTTCAATACTTTTAAAGTAATAATTAAAAATTGTTATCAGATTATATTTTGTTTTAATATGAGCATTGCCAGTAAAAAACTAATGATATTAATTAAAAAGCTGCGGAAGCTGTGGTATATAGTTTAAAAAGCTACGACTTAAATATGGAAAGAAGAGACTTAGGATAAGTAAAGATTGTTTATACAAAGCTTGAAATATATGATATGGTAAGAATAATACTTACTTCTCTAAATGTACTATGTACATTAGTTTTGTAGATATAAAGTAAGCAAAGCCTTTACATGAGTTATTAGAATGTGATAGAAATGACAGAAGAAAAAATACGCAGTGTAAATCAGTGAGTAGAAAAATGTTATAAATTAAAAGTGAAGCTCTGAATATTAGTGAGAAATAATGAAATAATAAAAAAAATACAAAAACGAAACGTTTTACAAAACGTAATTACGGATTAATGGAGTTAAAAGTAAATTTGTATAACGTTTCATTCCATTGCCGATCGTTTGTACTCTTCAAACCGGCAAACTCGTTTAAACTGAATACTTTAAACAAATTTATACTTAAGGATAAACATTAAAAATTTGCATTAGATTTAAATGTAATGATCACTAAGGGAACATAAGAATGGCTATCTGTAATATTTATACATAGTAATAAAATCAGTTTTAATTATTATAGTGCATTCACCGAAGATCATTGCTGAATCTTGGCGTCACTTACTATGTACATATATACATATAATATATTGGTAAAAGTCCAGAGAAATTAAGTTTTTAATTATATATATATTTTAACACGTATTTCTTTTATAATGCAACCAGGGTAGAGTAATTAATCCGTTTATTACATGGGTAATGTATGAAAGTTATTTATAATTGAATACAAAGAAAAAATCTTACGCCCCCAGCAAACAAGAACTTTCTAGAGAAGCGCAGGTCTAGTTTATAATGATAAAATTCGGAATAGTGTACGTATATTAGATAGATACATAATATTGTAATATTATACACCAGTATACAATGTTGCAGTTGTTGTACAAGTCAAATTTGCTATATAATTTTAAATTTAATGAAATACAGGGTATTACAATTTAAGCATTTTCGTCTACAAGTCTTGTAAAAGTTATGAAAGTTTTGGGCACCGACTGACGCCAGTGTTAAATTAGTCTGTCAAATAAGAAATAGCAGCAAATCCGATACTAGTAAAGAAAGTTATTTAATTTTATTAAAAAAATGTTATGGTGGTTACAGTACAAAAACTGAATCAGTCAGGGTGAGCATTAAATAGAAATATGTTTATTGAATGGTAGTAGGCTTTTTTAAAAACTCGCCTGGTCTGACCACCTTCATAACCTGGAACTGAATATATGGGTGCGAGAAGATTCTCAGTTAACACTCTTGGTTATCCACAGTTTTAACGACATTTAATACCATGTGGCATTAGGAGTTATGTAAATATAAGTAATAGCGAATTTTTGTTATGATAAAAAGCTTGAAAAAACTGTTCTCTCTCTCCTGTACATATTTATATGTGTATTTATGTATGCTCTGAGAATAAATAAATCGTTTTTCCAGCGAATTAGTAGAAAGAAAAATTAAAGAATTATCTGATTCCCATTACTCAATCGCGTCGAACTTTAAAAGTCTATTTCTCAGTAATAATCTGCAAAAGAATGTTATACACGGTTAAGGCAAAGAATTTCTGCTAGTGCAGTGATGCATTTCTATGAATGAAAATGAATTTTAAAAAAGCATTACAGAAGTAGATTCTTTATCTGAAAGTTAAGGTGTAAGGTGAATAGAGTAACATATAAATATGGTTGAATTTTAAGAAATTTGTGTCTGGGTTTAGATTTTTCGATACAAGACACATCATTATTAATAGATCAGTAACAGTTTTAATAAAAAAAATTTAACTAACCCTAGTTGATATTAGGTATTTTCCAATATCTGTGTTTGGTCTATCAATTATTATTTAATAAAATAGCAACTTGTGCTGTGTATCACATTGTATATGAAATCTCAATTGGTTTGTGATTTTATTGAATGATATTATTAAAAGACAATTATTATTACATTTTGTTTAATTTCACAAATAAAAACAAATGATATGTAGTTATTGCAAAGGAATCAAGTGGAAAAAAGTGACATCTAATATATGGTGTTCAAAAATGTGTTTTTTTATATTTTTACCTAGGTTATATATGATATGATTTCAAGAAAAGAGTGAATAGGCTACTTCTAGGCTAGTGCGCTACCACCAAAGACTACATCGCCGCTTACCATCAGGTGGGATCGTAGTCAAGCGCTAGTCCTACCAATTAAAAAAAAATGATTATAACTTGTATTAAGATTCTCTATTAATTATCTTGAAAATTAGTAAATTTGTTGCACAATTTGAAAAGCGAACGCATGCACGAATTAGCAATAGATGCTAAACGTTCAGCTAAGTTGCGAAATTGAATTTTTTGTAACATTCAATTATTGCTCGTCAATCTTGTTTGCTGTCTGTTAGATTATTGTGCCAAAATATTTATTAATCTCTCATATGTTGCAAAAAGACTATTAAAGTATAATGTTTTTTTTATTATTTAAATGTAAAAAGTTATTCGCAACGCTTTTCATTGAGATCAAAATTACCAAAAACATGATGTCGTTTAGTTTGTTGTAATAGACGGTTTTGTTTTAAATCACACGAGATAAATCAACATAGCAACGAGAAAATTATAGTTCTTAATATATTTCTACTGAGTCGAAGTGTACGTAAGTGAACTTAATATGATAAATTGATAGATACTGGTTTGCTCGTGTAAGTTATCTTTATGGTACGGCAGCCTTTGGTGGTTCTCTGTCATTGCTTTATTGGGTAGATAATATTTATCAATACTTTTGCCTATAGTACAGTTATACTAAAAGCATATATAAACTTGGTTTAAGTAACTTAGTTTCGCTTTTAGTAAATCGTTGAAAAGCTATGTGAAGGTAATAATCGTTTAGATAGGCTTTGATATGTAAACAATATATAAACAAATGTTCTAACGTGCGGCATTTTTAACATTTAGTTTACTAATAAATATAGTAGCCTTTGCCAAGAGGCCTTGTAAGGAAACGGTGACTAATTCATTTTTTGAATAATGCTGTCTCAAAATGCAAATCTGCGTTGCAAGTATATGAAATGTTAGCCAAATTAAGTGAACGGTGAGCCTCCAGCCGCGATAGGCACACGCGCTTGCCTGTCGTGATCCTATCTTCAAACGGCACGAGTGTTAGGAGCGCGCCGGACCTATGCCATATGTTAACTTACACACAAATAGGACACTTTGAACTTTGAATGCACACTTCGTTAACGTGAACAGAACGAGTAACGAGACCACGTATCGTGTTTGGCCCGTGTTTGAAAGTTTGTAAGTTTTGCAAGCGGAGTCGAGCTCGTGCGGTTGATCGGCGAGCGCGCGAGCGTGTGTCGGAGCCGTCGGGAGGGACGCGCGACCGCAGCGCCTCGGTGTGGAGCTTACACTGATTTTTTGTAGGAGGCATCGCCGCTGGCTTACCGCCTGCTCCACATACGACGACCGGTGTAAACGCGCTCGCTGTACGAATATTACCCGTTCCGGCGAGTCGTACCTGCCCTAAAACCCAGCGCCTGCTGAACAGCGAGCTCCTGCACCCGGCCGGATAACCTCTTACCTGCCGAACAGCGTGTCTGATACAATTACGTACTATTACTGTTTCGCAATGCGCGTACGCCGCTATATGTTCAATATTGGCTCTTATTAGTTCCGATATTAGTCAAGGTTTTTTTTTATAAAATTCACTCATCGATATCAATACTGATTAGGTAACTTTGAATAACAAAAATTACTTCATCCATTCTATTTTCTAACAATTTCGCTTATTTATAAGAAGTTGACTGGTATATTAAAGAATGATATGTAATAAAGATGTAACTGTTTTAAAACAAGAATTTGTTCAACAGTAATATATTTCATACTATAAAATGATCATTATCTTTCTATAGTTTATATATTTAAATCATTATCACCATTATTTTCCTTTAATAACATTTTGTATAAGATTAAAAAAAATGGCCATATTTCAAAAATAAATGATTAGTGTAAAAATAGCTTACCCGGTTTGCATAGATATAAAAGGTTTATGTTAACATATTATCTTTTGATTGTAATAATGCGTTATCTTGGAGCACAAACTAAGTGAATTTGTTGGTTAATCATTAAAAGGAGTTTTGGTGGTGTCAAAATAAAAAAAACGTATCAAAGTCCGTGCAAGCATAATAGAGCTAATGTTGCTACATGATCAAGAATTGTTTGTGAATAATTTTAACCAGCGATAAAAATAACATTGGTTGTGTGATCTCATCAAGGATATTTATACTCTTTTCATAATTTTATTGTGTTCACTAGCATTCTATCCAGCAAACACAGATGATCTTGTAGTCTATGTAGGCTAACTTTTCTAAATACTTTTTAACTTTAAACTGCTGAAAAAAGTCTATCCATTCACGTCAAACTATTTTTTATAATTATACAACACCAAATACAAGTCGAAAAAATTTATATGAATAATGTAATCAGATCCACCATAGAATATTAACAGAAAATGGTGACGGATAATGAAATCCAAATCCGATATGAATATTGTATTCCAAACACCAGAAAACTTTCATAACATTAATTAACTAACTCTTTATATATCTTCTCCAGTTAAAAAAAAAATAAATAATTTTCAACAAATGTAACAACTAGTTTAAAGTTGTATTTAGCAATACATTAAAATAAAAATATGAATAATAGTGAATAGATAATTTTATTCTATAAGTATTGTGTATTATTAGAAATATGAGTGTATGTAATATATTTTAAATTAAATGTATCTATGTAATGTACATAATTATTAATTACATAATCTGGTATCAATTATAATATAAATACCAATCCACTTAACACATCGTTTCTTAGCTCGCCCCCGGCGTCTGCCGGAGATTGCCTAAAATGGTATCCGCTTCTTGTTTTTTTTAGTTTGTAAAAGAGTGTAAACAAACATGAATTATTATTAATGTTATGGCTTTATTAATGACTCCTATCAATTTTCACGGTTCCGTGTAAATAATTAACATTCATAAATTATTGTTATTTAGCCTTACCGTTTTTTTTTATAACTCGCACGAAACTCCGGCATTGCGTTTATATTTCATGTTTTACTTACACCATAAAAGTAAATTATGTGGATGAAATTGGACAAGAATTTAATTTAATACACACCCGCCGCAAATTACAAGGAACAATGAATGCTTTTATAAATCACTGCATTAGCGCGAATTAATTTATTTCAGTGCTTGTTTTTACAAAGCGAAGATCAAATGTACACGAGACGGCCGCGAATAAATTTAAAGGAAATAAGGTGGTCTCGTGTTTAATTTTCCCGCTTAATTTTATTACAGTAAATCGGTTTAATTTCTAAAAAAAAAAAAAAACCTCGTGCACAATTATAAACAAACTGTGATCATTGTAAATACAAAGTGTCAATTGTAAATAAAAAGTAAGTAATAATCTGAATTCATAAAGAAAATATATCCTTGTTATGAATTTATTTCATTTCACACTAAGCAGATATATTAAAAAAAACTGTTATTCAAACTATTGAATATTTCAAATGGCATTTCACTCTGGACTGAAATCTATATGATAGATATTATTAGTTTTAAAATGATCAATAAAAATACCAATAGTCGAGATTTTAATATTATTTATCAACTTTTACTTAAATATGTCAATTGTTCGAGAATTATGAAGATTTTCTTACTCTCCATACCTCTTTTTATGTTTAATTTAGTTAACACATAAATAATATTATTTTCTGTTTGTTACCACGGGTCTAATTAGTCCTGAGGTTGAACTTCAGCAAGGACAACATGGCGAAAATATTGACATATTCCTACAGTAACAGTTTTCGTGGACATTTGACTTCCACTACCACTAATTCATAATTTACTAAAGTTATAGATAACCTTATGAAAGATGACTTCGAGTCCCAATAGTGGGAACATTAACGCTGTTTATTACATCTTACACTATATTATAGCATTATCAGATATTATAAATCAATGTTATGGTATTTTTGAAGATTGACATTTCATCTGTTACTGAGCTAATGAACCCGAACTTAGCCTCCATATTACCGCATTAATTTGTTCTAATTTTATTCAGAACTTCTTTTTAATTGTAAAACATTAAAAGGTATTAAAATGTACTTGTAAGTTTTGCAATCAAAACTATCAATACTTTCAATACAATGCCACGTTTAAACGTGGTAACAGTTAACTGTAATGTTAAAAAGTTGCCATGTTTGTCCCGATGAACGTTTCATTTGTAAGATGTACAAAGTAACATGGCCGACCCTCTAATTAACACCATTATTGAGGGTTAATTGCGCG
>DWHU01001324.1:0-12984 GCA_018247975.1 Parides photinus | reverse complement strand
CTTACCACAGATAAAATACATAATTTATCGATTAAGTAGTTGTACCTGTGCAGGTACAGAGGGCGGTAATGGGTTAATACCATTAATAATTTACTGTAGGTACTAGGTCCACGTTTACCAGCATTACTACCAGTACTTGTACGAGGTATGCGCTATTCTGAAATGGATGTAATTCTTCTACGTGGTGACAGAGATGACGATGCTGATGAAGCAGAACCAGATCGAGAGTCCGATATACGCCCACGTTTCCATAAGCCACGCTCACATACTATCAAGCATAATGGTTAGTTAATTATTGTTTGGTTTTAATATACAAGTGGATTTTTATTAATTTAAACACTGAATTTAGTTTTTTTATTTGTACTTATGTACTTGATAATATTTTTAATATATACTCTATTCCACTTTCTTAATTTAATTTAACATAATTTTGATTCCTACCAAAATTTTAAACATAACCTTGAAATTTCTATAGCTGGTGCAGGCGACAGTAATATGTCAGGTGGTGGTGAATCAGATGATGAGGATGATGGTGGTACAGAGGCAGATGATGGCTCATTATCTGATTGGAATCTTCGCAAGTGCAGTGCGGCTGCACTTGATGTCCTCGCCAATGTGTTCTGCGCTGACCTCCTCCCTGTGCTTTTTCCCATACTCAAAGAAACACTCTTTCATGATGACTGGGTTATTAAGGTAACAGATTTAAAAGTATTGCATTTATATTTAATCAGTTTTTGTAACATTTTCAAATTACCTTTTATCAAAACACATGCTGATGTTATATATTTGATGTAACCATAAAATTTTAGGTTGATAAATGAAGATATATCTTTTTAATGTTATAATACATTACATTTTTAATGTCTACTGTTTAATGTTATTTTTCTTTTAGTTAATCTTTTTTCAGTTTGCTAATAAATGTAAGAGGTTTAGCTGTTAGTCTGTTAAGGACACGCAGAAAGAAATACTTGTGCTCATCTGTACTTAAAAAATAAATTTACCAATTTCTGTGCAGCATAGTTGTTTTCCTTTTGAGTGACTTGGGAAAACATTATTGCTTATTTATCCTTGTTTTGAAGTGCACACCTCTGTTTGTTGTCCTTTGTATGACATATTAGGGTTGCAGCTTGTATATTAGTATATATTTTTTTATACATACATATATTATCCAATATTGTTTTATTGTGTGTAAAGTAAACACTATTGGTTTGTGTTTTCTTTTCACAGGAGAGTGGTATTCTTGCTTTGGGTGCTGTAGCTGATGGCTGCATGGGTGGCATGGTGCCACATTTACCTGATCTGGTGCCATACCTCGTTTGTTGCCTTTCTGAACGCAAAGCACTCGTTCGTGCCATCACTTGCTGGACACTCTCTCGATATTCCCACTGGATAGTCTCCGAATCGCGCGATCTGTACCTGCGTCCTGTCATGACAGAGGTAAGTTGTTAATTTTCCTCCATTGTTGGTTATAGATATTGTTCTAATTTTTGTAACACTTTTAATTTTATTTATTTAAACTAGAGCTTACATTGTAGGTTATATAATATCTTAATTCTCAGTGTTTATAATACTGTAAATTTCTACTATAACCATACCTAAACAGGACGACTATTTAAGTAAACTTTTATGAAAAAACGTATTACTTGTAAAAGATATTATTTTCTATTACCTGTCATCTTTGTCTGTAGCTATTAAAACGCGTTCTCGATAACAATAAGAGAGTGCAGGAGGCGGCATGTTCGGCTTTTGCGACACTTGAAGAAGAGGCTTGCACAGAACTAGTTCCATACCTTGGACATATTCTCCAGACTCTGGTCTACGCTTTCAGTAGATACCAGCACAAAAATTTACTTATACTGTATGATGCTATTGGGACATTGGCCGATTCTGTTGGTCATCATCTGAATAAACCGGAATACATAAATTTGCTAATGCCACCGCTGATAACAAAATGGAATGTCTTAAAAGATGAAGACAAAGATCTGTTTCCACTGCTTGAGGTTTGTTATCAAAGTACCTACATTTTTGTGTTAATTATTTGACATAACATTGAAACAAGCAAAACCTTTATATTGTGGTGTTACATTCATATAGCGCTAGTTCAGATAATATACACAGTACAGTGTTTAGTGTTTGCCACATGGAGTCTTAAATGTTTATTATCATTACCCTCAAAATTTCACTATATCTTAATTACACTAAAAATTTAAACCCATTATTGTTTAGTAGCAGAAATATGCACTAAGGTTGTACCTACCTATTCAGACAGATTCTAGCACCAGACCTATAGTGAATAATAATAACAATCCACTATTTCCTAACTACTGTACTATACTGTACTGAAACTTGTCGTCATTTATCACCAGATGATTTAGCAGATTAGTATAATAATTAATTATTGTAAATGTACCACATTCTTTGTCATTTGGTGATTAATACTCTGGTTACTTTTAGTGCCTGTCATCAGTGGCTACTGCCTTACAGTCAGGATTTTTACCATATTGTGAGCCTGTGTTCAGAAGATGTGTATCTCTAATTGAACAAACACTGAATCAGAACATTGTAAGTATAATGTTCCTATTTGTTCAACATTTAAAATTTGCACTTTGGTTTATAGTATTTTAATTCCACAATACGGGGTGACGAATGTCTGTTAAAAACAAGAATGCTTTTGTTGAGATGTTATACAATATCCAATATTGTGCTCCTTCACTTCAAGACACTGGACATTTAGTGTTGTTACCCCAGTATTTTTAGTGCATTTTATTAAATACCAATGTCCATTATGGGGTGCCCATACAAAAACTACAAATAGCAGGAAATCTCATTATATAAAAAACGCACATAGCACATGTCCGATACAAGGCGGCCTATGTCCTCGATCACCTTTTCCCTCTATTAAATCGTCACAGTAAAATTTCTCTTAAGCACAAAGTGACACTTTACAAAGCACTCATTAGGCTGGGTTATCCATACATAAGTGCTTCGCGCATGAGAATCCTGCTACTATTCATAACTTCAGAATAGCTTCATGAACACCCTGGTTCACACGAAATGGGGATCTACACATTGTACTAGACATTTTGATAATAGCCCAGTTCATAAAACAGGGGGTATCAAAAATATTTTCTTCTCTGCCATTTCATACTCGATAGTTAACGCTGGATTTTATAGACTCATTCCAATACTCATTTATTATTATTCACAGGCAAACTGCCAAAGTCCTGAGCAGTTTGAAGCACCTGACAAAGACTTTATGATTGTGGCGTTAGATCTTTTAAGTGGGCTAACAGAGGGCCTTGATGGCCATATAGACCACCTGGTGCATAACTCCAATCTTATGCAGCTACTCTACCAATGCATGAGTGATCCCATGCCAGAGGTAAGTGAAAATTTTTAATTTTTTATGGTGAAGACAGTGGTACACTAAATTTAATATTTTTGCAACAATTTCACATTGTTGTAGTTTTCTATGAGTTAATTAAAGAGATTGGTAACCATAGCATTATTAATATATCGATTCACATATTTTCATTATTGTTAGGGCCATGTTGCATGAGACTATCTTAATAAATACCTCAGTTCATTTTACGGCTGGTTGATAGTAATATGTTATGAAAATGTATATTTTACTTTGTTAAGCTATTTGTGCTAATTGAATTATTTGACAAACTAAACTTAACGTTTTCTGTCTGAAAGTGGCGAGCATATTGATTGTATTTAAATGTTATCCATTCTCATCAGCGTCACCTTATTATGGTAAGCATATTACATACCATCAGAAAATATTTTGTAATATAAAAGTGGGATTGTGTAAACTATAATGATTGCATGAAATTTGGTTGCCAGGTTCGCCAGTCATCATTCGCGTTACTAGGTGACTTAACGAAGGCCTGTTTCCAACATGTACATCTGTACATACCAGACTTTTTGCCCATACTAGGGATGAACTTAAACCCGGAGCTGATATCTGTCTGCAATAATGCCACATGGGCTATTGGTGAAATAAGTATAAAATTAGGTATGGTAAACTTTATTTTTTACTTGTATTGGGTTAATAACACTTGAGCTTATATAAATTTAGTTGCAATGAAAACATAAATGGAAAAATTCATCTGTTTAGAATATAATGTTGAGAGCAGGAATAAAGCTATTCTGTTATTGCATTAGATTTACAATTTGAGGATGGTAGTTAGTCTGATGAAATTGAAATACTATAAACGCCCAAACTCAACAAGACAGCACTAAAACTAGAACAAGGATCTCTATATTACAAGGCAATTGGTTCACCATGTAATTTTTGTAATATACGAATAATAATTTTATAAAAGACTGCGCGTCTTTTATAAAATTATTATTCGTATCAAAAAGAAATCATAGTGTGTTTTGGTTGTGATATATTAATAATAATATTATGAGAATGAAACTATTAGTACTTTTTAAGATAAATTATAATATCTCAACCAAGATGAGCATGCTATATGTTTATCTTGGCACATTTATAATAATTAATCAATTGACATCTCAACAAGGTAAATAATAGTCTACCTAATTTCAGGACCGGAAACTTCAAAATACATACCACTAGTACTCAGTCATTTGGTTGATATCATCAACAGACCGAATACTCCTAAAACATTACTTGAGAACACAGGTAAGTTTAATTGCGCAGTAAACAGTTGACTCAAAAGATCTTATGTTAAAAATCTAAAAAAAAAAACTTATCAATATTTATTATTTGCTAGAAAAATTTTAACTAAATATGATATTTTTGGTGGCAGACATGTTATGTTGTGAATATATTATTTTTAACTTCATGTCTCCCTTCACTGCTTCATATTGGTTTACCCATACAAATCATTATAATTATTATTTCTTGCTTATTTACAGTTAAACATACCACATATTAATCTTTGGCTGACGGTTTGGCTCAATTTTTAAGCAATTAAGCCACAACTGTTTACTAAGGATATATAACTAGATAAATGTATATTTTACTTATATTTTGAATATGTATTGTGTTATTGTTGTCATAACCTCCTTAATGTCATTTAATAATATGTATGGCAGACTCAATCATAATGTGGAAGGACATTTCATATGGTATATATAAATATTGTTACCACTTACCTTGGTACTGAGAAAAATAATAATGGCCTGTTATTATATTTTTACCATTACTTAAATTCTGGGGTGTAATGTAAATACTTTTTGTGACTATTGTAGTGTGCATAGAACACTAAAGTGTGTGCCTGATTAAAGAGGTGGGTGGCCCAGACTTGCAAATAGCTCAATTCTCTCCTTGTCAGAGAAGGCTTTGAGTCCCAGTAGGGAGAACGATAAGTGGGCTGTGTATTTATTTCTTTATTTACTATATATACATATTTATGCTTAAAATTTTCTAGGCCAGCTTTTCTCTAATAAGCGTTATTTGTTTCAATAGTTACTTAGTACAAGATGTTTTCACATTTTTTCTTACTGTAACACTGATTTGTTGCCGTTGAATTATGTAAGTTGAATATGTTTTTGAATGGTTTGTTGATTTGTTTTCTTGGTTTTGTTCTCGGTATATCGTGGCGTGTAGCGATTACTATCGGTCGGCTAGGTTATGTGTGCCCCCACGACGTCGCACCCGTATTACATCAATTTGTACGCCAGTGGTCTGTAGTCAAATTTTTTTTATTATTACTTTATATTATTATTACTATTACGTTTATATTTAATAAGTTATCGATTGGTATTATTCCGATTGTGGATGGTGTTTGTTAATCGCTTGATAATGTTCAGTTTTGATTTGTTGTTGATTTGTGTTGATGCAGGCATGATGTTACTGTAACTTTGCGCGTACGACGCCACGCCCAGGCCACACTTTTTGCATACACTGATATATGGGGTGGTATTTATTCGATCATCTTATTTTCAGTGCTGTACCTTGTGTGTTAAACACCATCCGCTTTCTAAATTATATATAAGCAGCTACAACCTGTATTATATATTATTTCATCCAAACTGCAAGGAAACCCGTCCGTATATACATACACTTGCGTCCTATAACTAACAGCGAATAAACTTTATATGTTATGGATATGTAACACGCAATCACTAAACCAGTATTATATATGTACTTTGCTTTCAGTTTGGAATGCTCATGACAGTTTATTTAATGTTTACTATTTTCACTTTCAATATTAATTTTTTTTTTCAGTTTAAACACATATACAGTACCCGTAATTGTTTCTTAAATTTTGCTTTTATCATCGTTTAATATGTTACGTTAAATGATTTTTGTGCATCAGTTTTTATAATAATTTGCTATTTGCAGTATCATTTAGAGGAGTGACTTTATTTATTTATTTCAATCATTTTGTTACAAATGTTTTCATATTAAAAAAAATATCTCATACATCGGTATCCTTTTGTAGCTAATTTTGTTTAAATTTCTGTAAGTGACAATTGTACTCTTGAAAAAACACAATTGGAAATTGAAAATAAAATGTATTTTAAGTGTTTTAAATAGAAGCTGCGAGGATTGAAATAAGTATTAATAGATTATTTACATTAAAATTCTTTTCAAGTCACGTATTAGTGGTATCGTTTGATTGTGAAACTAATAAAACGGAGGTTTATGTTAAAAGTTGTTTGAAATGTCGGTAACATTACGTTGACTCCGATTTATACAAATAAAGTCACTCTGAAAGTATTAGGTATTGTAACACGGGTTGTTACACTGCTATTACGTTCACAATAAAAATAACATAAAGTAATGGACTATGAGAGACAACGCAACATTGAAATAGAGTGTAACAGCCAAGTGGCGCCGGTGGCTAACGTTAAGTTTTAGGTGACATAATATATCAGCAAGCGATCATTCCGTCAGGTGTACATCTCTACGGAACATCCGCGATAACGAAGAAAAGGACTCTGCTTTCCGTGGCATCTGTCAAATGATACAAGTTAACCCCGGCGGCGTTGTTCCCGACTTCATGTTTTTCTGCGATGCGGTCGCATCTTGGACACAGCCGAAGGACGACCTGAAGGAAATGTTCACGAAGATCCTCCACGGGTTCAAGAATCAGGTCGGCGATGAGAATTGGCGCCGCTTCACCGACCAATTTCCGGCCCAGCTCAGCAGCCGCCTCTCGGCGATGTGCAACATTTAAACACCGATTTATTATCCACGGTAAGTTGTAAGTTACGTTATTGAATAATTTTATGTAAACCGCGAAACCACGATCTATTGAGCTGTTACGTTAAAACGTTGCTTGCAGTGTTTACATCAACGAAGAATACATGTACAATCTTGAATCGCAGTTCGTTGGTTCGAATCACTAGTTTAATTACTTTACCGCAAGTTGTAAGACAGTCCACACCTATGTAAAATCACCATACAGTGTTTGCGTACATGTGCAAACATTACTACGCGTCGGTTTGAAAGGTTTTGTCGTTAGTACTATTACTGGTGTAACGAGACTTCACATTTTGCATCTCAAATAGAAGACCACGCCGTAGTGCAGTACTTGGATATGTTATTTACTTGCCATATTTTTGTGTCATTTACCATCTTGTAAATGACTTGCTTATATAGTCACTTCGTGGAATCAAATAAATGTGTTAGAATTACTGTTAAATGCACGACGCCAAGTACTAGAAGAATTTCTTCACCGGTTGGAAAATTGTGCTTGTTTTGTCTCTGTTTGTCAAAAATGTATAAGATGTAAATTATTCCGCAGGGAAACAAATATGATCTCGGGAAGACGTGGCAGTCGCTGCCGCAGCCTCACTGTGCCAATAAACCAGCGGATCGCAAGAGCCCGCCTAAACAAGCATATTAAATTTTGTGAACTTTGTTTACGTTACAAAAAAAATCGTTTTCAGAAACATTTTGTGTAAATGAGATATCTGCGGCGACTCCACTTAAATGACAGTCCTCTATGGCTTAGGATATTACACGCACAGAATTAGGGAGGCTACCTAGTATACCTAGAATATATACACTATGCCATATAGGTACACCAAGGGGTGCTAGGCTTGTTGTACTCGTGAACTAACCGCACGTTGCATGCTCTCGTATCCTTTAATATTTGTTAACGATGCAAATTGTGCAGTTATCAGTATGTAATTGTAGTTATCACTAATAAAATACCGGTTACTCTCCAGTGAGGTGTCTCCATAATATTATATTGCATGATTAGCTGATAGTAAGTAGAGTGTATAACTAATGTATATTGTATACAGGCCATTTTTCAATTTATGACATTTCGTTCACCTTTATTACGTACGGTCCGAATTTCGAAACGGTCTAGAACTTATATTATTAATAGACTCTTGGGAAATTTTAGACAGATTTTTTTAAGATGTTAAAAGGGTCGTTTTAAATTAGTATTGGACAAAATTGGGATAGTCAAGTTCGTGTTTGTTGTTCGTATCTCGTACAGCTCATACAGTATGACAGGTTTGGCCGATGCCTGATGCCGTTTGTTTAAAGCTCGTACCAGCTTCAGTGTACTTTTGTATGTTTGATTGACGACAGCCATTCACTGCTCAACAATTCACTCTTTTACCTACAATCGATAACGATTTACAAAACTACTGACCTTAATAATATTAAATTTGCTTATCCGTGTCTCGGAACATCATCGTATAAAAAATTATTAAGTTCTATTTAAAAAGCATTTATTTTGTGTCCAGTTGATTTTTTTCAGATACATTTTAGAGTTTTATGATCTATATGTTAATGAAGTAATATTTTTAATATAAATTACAAGACTTAGTGAAATCGAGAATTTATGTCATCTGTGATTTGTGACTGGGTTTATTTTGACTAATATATGTGTATGATATGTATGTATAAATATCTGTCTCGGTGTAGATACGCTGCTTTGATAGAATGTATGTGAGCTAGATTTCAGCTATGTTGTTTAGGTACCAAATAGTATTTTTATGGTTTATTTTGTTTTAATGTGGTTTTGTATGTTTGTGTTGCCCGCGTCGAAATTGTATGTTGTTATGCCGCCATAAAATTAACCCTAAAAAAATTCTACACTATAAATACGAATAATGTTTCGATGTTCTATTAACCCGGGCAACATACGATCGATATATTTTTACGTGTATATTTAAATTAATATTATGTATATGTAAATACATATTGTTTTATTATTATAATTATATATGCAAGTAAAACTTTTGTGTTTAATATAAAAGCTAAAAAGTCTGACTTTAACCACTTGTTATTTATCATTTTGTTTATCAGATGCAAGCACGGCTCCTATCCTTAAGGTCCAATTTATTAATTTGAATTAAAAGACCCGGCGTTTACATGGTCCACGAACAAAACATAATACTGGTGATAGATCTCCGTCGCTACAGCTCTTCTTATTTCTGCCACCAAACAATATTGTGCAAACATTACTGTTTTCTAGTTTCAAGGCGGTTGTAGATAGTTAAAATAACTCTGATAACATGACTAGACTTCCTCTCATTGCCCCGAGCATAACATGATGCATTGTGTCCTAACTAGCGTCACATTATTATGGACAATCGTATTATACGCCTTCAGCTATACTTGTCTCAAGGTTTTATAGAAGAAATAATAAACAACAACAAACAAAATTTTCGTTTGATATGAGAATTTGTTTTATGCTCCGCAATGAAATATTGTTATATGTTATCGAACCTAAAAGGTTGTCCTATAGTAAAATTGTACTTAAGTAGTATTATATTTTATGTAATTACGTGTTACAGTAACTAGATCTTGCTTCTGTTAATAATACAGTTAAAACGTTTTATGAGTAAAATTATAGTTAAATTATAACACGTATGTTCTTCATGTACAATGAATTATGTACTAAAGATTTTATTTAATTCATGGAGTGATTCTAATTTTAGCATAAGCGCGCCTATAAGGTTTTTTACCTACTTATTTATCGAAATCTTTTGACCGGGCCTTAAGGATGAGATCTTTTGATAGCAAGTATCTAAAACATTTATAGTTCAAATGAACGATAGTATATTTTGCGAATGCAATTTTAGGTATAGGGTGACGCAACAGTAAATAATTTACGGTTTATCGGGATACTGTAAATTTCAACATTCCTTGGGATCGAAGCATATTTTTTTTGGCTCGTTACAAGAGTATACAATAAATTTTGAGAGTTTATATTTCGTATTTCGATATCTTTGTGTGTAATATATTTTCTTATATCACGAAGTGTCTCCTCGTTCCTTTGAATCCTAATCGGTTCCTGTCCCGAGTCCTTTCTAGTCCCCGTTCCTTGTCGTGTGCCAACGAAGCCCGGTCAGTGTGCGGATTAGTGTTCAGTATTCCACCCTATATCAATGGTACTGGGGTTGGGAATGAAGTTTGTTAGTGCAGGTTTGAACAAGGATCTCCAAACGCTGATGCGACTAACGACGAATTTCAATGTCAAAAAATCTCCACAAGACTTTTGGTCCGGAGCAAAAATAATATTTGCAGGATGAAAATTGGTTGTAAACATTACGGACAACTTAGTATTAAATTGAATTCTCCTCTGCCTCGGTTACATTCACGGAACATTTATTTTTTAAGTAAAATACACAACGTACGGGTGTCGTAATTTATTGTTTAAGGTTAGTAGATTTCTTGTCACATTTTAATGTAGTTATTTTGTTTTTCCTAAAACAACCGTGATAGTAGTTGATTAAGTGACCGCGTGTGTGCATGCGCGTGCAGGTGGCGTTCGTAAGGCACGATTCCTCTCCTCAAGGCGTTGATATACATGCATATGGCGTTGTCACATCATTCGTGATTCGGCGCCCGCGCTTATTGTAGTCATATATACATACTCGATCCACTCAAGCATTATACCATGTGTTTTTATCCTTCCTATATATTTGTGTAATTTATTAAAAATATATATATGTATGTTTTTATCGTTCTCAGTACCCCGGTATGAATAGTTTCTGTTTAGGTTTATACGTTTAGCTCACATTTTACCACCAACAGGTTTACGCTCATATAAAAAATTATGTATCACTACTATATTATAAAGAGTACTGAAGAGAAAACGACATTTTTAATAAAATTATTATATCATATATGACATTAATACTCATATTGAAATATTTTTTACATTTTATAGCTATGTTTTATTTTTGTTTCACTTCATTTTTATAATATCAAGTATATATTATTTTTATGTATTGTTACTTAAACGACATTTCAGAAAAAAAATTTTTTTTTCCTACAAATATATAACAATTTGAAATAAATCTCATACTTGTATCTTATACCTAATACATTAAATATGTGAATTTTTTCAGTTGTATACTTTACCAGTCAATGTGAAGTGAGTACAAGATAACGGTATTAAATGTCATACAAATTAAACAGGTATTACCTCTTAGGACATAACACTAGGCGTATATGTTTCACAAATTAAGTAAATAGATTTATACAAGGTGTAAATTTTCTGTACTCACTATTTGTCTAAAATGTACATAAACTATGTCACTGTTGCAGTATACATTGTTGTAATAATTTTTATGTTCAGTAAGTACCTATAATTTTTTGGTTGTATTAAAATAACTTCACCACGGACATTCTTTTACCATACATTTCGTTAATAAAGCACTCATTGTTCGAAATTGTTTAATTTTTTTCAATAACAAGTTTAATATTCCTTTTAAAACTTTGCAAAATCACATTCCCCTTTTTTTAAGAGAATGTAACAGGCAATAAGTATAAAGGGTCGGCGGATACAATCTTGACTGTTACAATATCTCCTATATTCTTGGAGTTGTAGTTTTAATTAATGGAATCTACTTTATGGCATAGTTTTCGGAAAAAAAATGCTCTGCTCTAAATTTAATGTATGTTTTTTGACTCTTTAAAGTTACACCTAAAAAGAACAAAAATAAAACCTAAAAAAGATTAAAACTGTAAATAGTAAAAATAATTATGAGTAAAATTACTCCAATAAATTATTTTCACGATTACTTTTGTCTAATTTTACAAAATTATATAGAAATTTAACTTCCGTCTTGCATCGTTTTAAGTAAACAAAGTTTATATGACGGTTGATTTTATGTATTTAGCAAAACCAAATACAGTTACGGATTTCAATAATACGTTGCAGAAATATTGGAATTATTAAAAACCAAAGTTCGTCGTGTTTTTGTTGGAAATTGTCTACGATTTTTAAATAATTTTCTTAGGGCGTAGACAAGTGTGACAGCGGTATTTATTTATGTATGTTCATTAATCGTGTTATTATAAATGAAAACAGTTATTTCACGCCAATAATAGACTCTATAGAGAATGATATTTTTGGCCGAGGTGTTAATGGTGGTGGTAGAGGTGCATAATTAGTGAGTATAGCTGCCAAGAGATGTGTGCACAGCATAGCAGCGGGTGCGGGCGCTGGCTCCGGCGGTATCACATCATCTCGCTCCAGCTCTGCGTCCGCGAAAGCCTTGCGCCTCCGAACACGCTCGCTCCATGCTGGATCGCCACCGAGCAGTCTTATGTTATCTATTGGTAACAAGAAACACTCAGAAAATCATATCTGTAACACATTAATTCGTTTTATCCGGAGAGGAGTTTGACAATGATGGTAAGTCATACATGCGATCATAACTATGTGACGCTAATATAATATAGACTTGATGGGAGATGATAAATGCCGTCCTACATTCCTAAAGTATTGTAAGAAGGTAATAGATAAGGTAATAACTAGCAACAAAACACCGTAACAAAGTAGATCAAAATGTAAATAAAGGAGAGGTACAGAATAGAAGTAGAACTAGCTAAAAGACTAATAGTATATACAACTGTGATATTAGTATAAGTTAGATATGTGAGACAAGCAAATAAAAATATGATATTAGGTTAAGACAAATGAAAATGCAATATTAGAATAAGAACAAAAATAGATAAGGAAACTGTACACTTGATAAAAATATAGAACGGTGGAGTTGTTATTTAAGGAGAAGGATGAAAGA
>DWHU01001323.1:0-12987 GCA_018247975.1 Parides photinus | reverse complement strand
CGGTTATAAACTATTTGTAATCCTTTTTATTACCAGGCTTTTTTCCATTGTAGCAAAGTGGTTTCCATAGCGAATTTCTTCTCGAAAAGGTATTAAGTAAATGATGATGTTCATAGCCGACTTTAGCCACAGCGACTGTGTGATCTGGTTTAGGTAATAAATACACGACGAGCTTTCTCTCTAAGCGTCACCAAAGTTTGTTGTTCTTTTTTTTTTTCTTTACTTTTTTTTGGCGCTTTTAATTAATATCACGTCAGCTCCGTCGTACTAAATACGATTACAACAGTCCAGCATTATTGTTGAGCGCGAAAATTAAAACTAATTCATAACAAAATAAAACAATACTTTGATTAGAGCTTATATTAAATTGAATAACGTTAAGATGTTCCATTACCATCTTCCTTTTTTCTTCGTTCCGAACATATTCATGCAATATTTGGTGCAGATCTTAAATTTATCTACAAGTCTCGCACAAAGATGAGGGTACCTTTTTCATTAAAAATTGATACTTATATCACCAAGTTAAACATCAATTTAATTAAATAATATTTAAAGTATTATTAACGATCATAAATATGTACAAGTAATGAGCTCTTCCCGGAGATCCCTATAGGAGGCCTATGACCAACAATGGCCATCGGTCGAATAAAGATACGTTTGTAATTAATCAACAACCACAACTAAAAGAAATAGTAAAAAAAGAAATATAAATTTAACCTTAATTATAATATCTGCTGTAATGAAACAGACATTGCGCTGCGTTATAAAAACAATTTTATAACCGGTAACCTTCATGTAGCTAAGTTGAATTCACTCGCACTTCAATTACAACGGATTACTTTACACAGAAGTCGTAAAAAAAACCTAACCGAAAACGTTGTCGTAACCAGTCCGCGGCGTTTGACGAATACGTAGACAAATGTAGCTAATATATCATTTGTATTTTAAAATTCAACGTATAATATGCATTGTGTTGAAAAGTATTGAAATGTTTAACTACCTTTTATACATTTTGTATTAGTTTAATTTATTTTTCAACTTCCTAATATTTCAGCTAATGTTGGATATTTAAAATTGACCTTGCACAGTTCACTCATCAATAAATTATTCTCCAGATTGTAAAGTCAATAACGAATTATTTTTCAAATTGCAAGCTGAGTACATTGTGCATATTTATACACAAAATTATTAACGGAACTATTACCCCCCACAAAAAAAGAATACAAACACAACAACAATACGTATTTTATAGTATTTTTTCATACAAACATAGAGGACCCCATAACATACCTAATACAAGTATTACAACTCTTCCATATTTTGACTGCCATTTGCACTAACACCGTTTTTAAGCATCATCATCAACGGTCTGCGGTAGTCCACTGCTGGACATAAGCCTCTCCCAAGGAACGGCTCTTAGCGCGATCATCAGCTTTACTCGTCCAGTAATCTTTGTTGTTTATTCAAGGACTGTATTGATATCTATTAGCCTGCACTAGCCTAAAGAAGAGCATAATGGATCTTGACGCTTTCCTTGTCAAAGAAGGACCCGAATCCCAGTATTAGAAAATCTATTTATTCATACTATATCAAATTGTTAATCTAGTTGGATGTAAATAATCATCATAAACTACTTTACAATGTATCCATCGATTTTTCTAAGTACTTACAATCAGTACGTACTATTTTAAAACAGGTAAACTACTAATTGCTACATAATTAATTACTTATACAATTACTTGCTACAGCGTATTCAAAAGATTGCAATGACATCATCATTGCTACTCGATTCTAAATGAATAATTAAAAGTAGTTTAACATTAATCGTATATTCCACGAAACGTTTATTAGACAAGTTGTATGGACAGGATTTGATAATTTATAATCTCTCGAAAATTAATATTAGGGGATATTTGAGAATCAGGATGGGATAATTCCCAATCAAAAAATCCCAAAAAAAATATAAAAATCTGCGTCTCCAGAGAATTTACAGTAATAATTTTTACCTATTAAAAGGCACTCGATGATACCATTAGAGCATTAGAAAGAGCTCATTTCTAGTTTGAGTCGTACTTTGATTTAGTACATTTCATGAAATAGGCAATCGTCGTAGTACCATCGCAAACCTACGGCTAACATACGTTCGTCCTTCGCTTATTTAGCGATAAGGGCCCCTACTGCCGGTGCCCTCGAAACCGGTACACCCTTTTATTCGTCTTGTACGATGAGTGCTAACCTTCATCCTTTTATTACTAACCTACTTTACAAAATCTCTATGGATTATTTACCCTACATTATTAAACTTTCCATAGTTTTAGTTATACGTTACACCAAATGAAATAGTGAAGTTAACATAAAATGATGAGTTTTGTACAACTTACCAGAATTAGCAGGCACTCTCCGTCGCCGTGCCGATGCTTTTTTAACAGCGATTGATATCAGCGAGTCCATCTCGCTTCCGGAATCCCACCTTGGTCTAAGAGGCGTTAATTTTCTCGCGTCTTTAACTCTCAAGTCGTCCTCAGTGTCTCTGTCGCTGCTGGTCGGGGGCAGGTTGGACTCGTCGCTTTCCGGCGGCCTTTCGACTTTAGTTCTACTGAATGCTGCTATGTCCACATCGTCCAAATCATCCATGTACGAGAGCGGATGTGTCAAAGTCCTTTGAATATTGCTCTTTCTATGTTTTCCTTTCACTGAACCCTCCGATAGAGATCTTTTACCATTTAGTTTGCTATCAACTTTTGGTTCCCCGCGAGTACATTTTAAATCTGATGGCGATAAAGATTTCTTTCTAGAGTTGCGTCTTTTGATGTTTCGCTTTTGTCGACTTGTCTCTCGCGCTGTCTGCATTGTTGTACATTGGTTTTCACTGAAAAATAAGGAAAAATGAAATGTTAATCACTTGAAATTAATATCTTTATATTACCGTTAACTGAATTGGCTTAAACCATATTTATAAACATATACTGTACTACTAAGAAACAATCTTTATCAACCAATGAAATCTAAATAACATCAAGAACAAAAAAAAACTGCGTTTAATACTAAAATATACCTTTGTAAGTGTACCGCAGCCGCAAACCGGTCTAATTTAATGTTATCTGCACAGCATAGTGTCAACTGTATCACCAAACAAACATTTACGTGAGCATGTATAATCTATGCAAAATTAATATAGTAATCACACAATACGATAACACATTACACACACGATATTTACGTGAGACGGCTGCACGAGTTATTTTCACTGTCTGTAAAAGAGTAGTGTTGTAAGGCTGTAAGGCTGTACGTAATGCGGGAGGTTAATGGTTAAAATATTTAAAAAGTTAAAGGTCGGATCGAGGCCACCGAGTGACAGCCGTCCGCTTCGAACGGAACCAAGTATTCAACTGCCTTGTGCTTAACTGTACAAGCGGCAACACGAACCTAACTGTTATTAAGGCTTGACAAACAGGGTTTTCAGTGTTAGGTCGGTGCTATTTATTTAGAGATTTATTTACCAACAGATACTAGAGTTTTTTTTGTTTGAACAAGTTTTCTACATACAAATAATAATATTAATTTTAAACAATTCTTTAGTGAAAGAGTAAGGTACGTTGGATCATCAACTAAGTATTTTTTTTAGATTTGATGTATTTGTTTCTTACATATCTAAACTCAAAGCCTAATCAAAAATTTATTTGTTACATCATATGTGTACAATCAGTCCTACTTGTTAATCCTTTATTATTAAAATAAACAAGATATCTTTCCTTTGCGAAAAACTGCTAACTGCTAATTTTATTAAAAAAAAATATTAAAAAAATATTTAAAATGCATTACCTAATTATTAAAGTACTGATTGCTAAAGTATATCTACAAAACCATCACCGTAATAAAATATATTCAAGCTAGCTTGGAATACTTATTATGTATTTTGCATAAATTTAAAAGCTATAATATTTAATAGGTGATTATTAAGCTAATGATTTTCTGGTAACAAGTCGATGTAGCGTTTTAATATATTATTATGTCATTATAATTTAACTATATTGACACCGAATAAAGTAAAAATATATATAATGTTAGAAACTACTTTATTATCCTTTTAATCTTTAAAATTTATTGTTGGTTAAACAGCAACCTGTATTATACATTTTAATTGTAATCAATCGAGTGTAGAGAATATAGATGATTAAAATTTAAAGGCTGCCAATAATATAATATTTATTATTAGTTATAACTAATTCATACGTAATTAACTTTCAGGTAAAGAAGGACAAATTATTTTACAATAGCTTGTATTGTTATACTTACATAATCGAAATTTACTTTCATATGTACTGTTAGAGCACAAATCTAGTTTCCTCTTGCCAGCTAATAGTTTCTATTTTAATGCAAATAATCAAGCAATCTAGTAATTAAAATTTTTCAATTTTCTCTTTACCCTGTTGGTCTATTTTAACTAATTATTTTTTCGAATGTCTCTATATACATAAAGGATAAACAGGAATTGTATTCAAAATAATTCTTTACTAAGTATAACTTGAATTTAAATATAAATCGATCCTATATTAAATTAAATTTTCTTTACATGCATTTATAAATATATCATAACTCTTATCTTCGTCAAGTAATTTAAAATTGTGATTATAGATCGTGAATAGTTCTGGCTCAGAATCATTGGCTTTTATATATTTTTAATATTAAACAGAGAAGTTAGTCTGGTTTCGAAAAACTAGTAATCATACTCCATCACACGTAGACTAGGGCCGGGGACCTGTACATATCTATCTTATATAGATGAATGGTTACCCACTGTCGTGGTAATAATAGTAATGTATTAAGTAATTATAGTCAAGACAATCCACTATTCTCATGATGGCTGGGAAATATTACGTGAGTTCGTTAGAAGTAGCTTAATAGCTGATGCATGCGTTTATTGAATATATCAAGATACTGTTATGATTGCGGTTAGGGCGCTTTGATGCGTTTGACAAACTCTTCCCAGCTCTGTTAGTTCATGACTTTCTCATGGTCTACAATAGAGCCTTATCGCACGTCCAACGCCTATGTTTGTCTGTTTCAAGACTTGTTTAGATTTCTATGACACGCTCTACGAAGCCAGTATAATACACATTAGTTGAATACACATTCGATTTCATGAGCAATATTGTAACAACAATTTAAATTATAATCTAAGAATACTACTTTAAACTTTTTGTTACTTCAAAATTAGCAACTTGCACTTTAGTGTTCGGTCTTAAAAATACCAGTTAAAAGAAAAGCTGGAATCCGGATTACTTTACCAAAAAAATTAGAAAAGGCTTGAGATGTAGACATTATATATTTACGAAGAAAACCTCTTCAACTTTTTCCAAGTAATCCTTATTCTATTTATTCTTTGAAACATTTACAAAACTCAGATCTTTGATGGATTCCGATATCTAGCAGTAAATAATGATCATAAACCAAAGACAACTGCAATTTACTCGCGTTTACGGATAAATTGGAGGCAATAAAAGTATTATAAAAAAATGGTAATTAGTAAATTAAAAGGAAACAGTAAGAGGCAATTCTTAAATATATTTAGTAATACTTAAAATACAATTCCTGGTATTGTTACTGGCATCGAGTCATAAATTCAAAACAGGTTTATAACGTGAAATACTCGTGTTCCTTAAAATAAACGATTTAAGATATGTATTTATTTCAAAGCCAAAATTTTGAAATAAGTTGTTAATTACTTTGGTAACTCTATTGTGAACTTTTTGGACTAATAAATTGTATTAATAATTGAAGGCTTATGTACGTATATATTTAGCTAATGCTTAAATACGAAATACCAAGACTGAAACGGGGGCGGATAGTAGCTCTAACATATATTTTTTTTAAGTGTATTTATTTGCAAATTTTAAAATGGCAGCAATTATTGAGGATTAAATTGATTGAAACTTGATCATAATTATACATAGATAATAAAACTTTGTATACTGAAAAAAACATTTCGTCCAAAACCGCAGTTGGACAATTTTCGTGCTTTTAAGTTTTTTTATTATTATAATAATTTCGAGACAATGTTAATTTTTAATAAATATTTTTTTACGGGCATTAAAAATAATTACCTTCGTTTAAGTTTCCAGTCAACACGTTATCATATTGACCGCAAGCAGGTTTAGCCGTTACATGTCGGCGAGTTTTTATTGCTTACGTTATCAGTTCAGCCGTACCTGTAGCCCACCGCTGACTGAATAAGGTTAAACAATATACAGACATATAGACGTTTTGATTTAACAACGAACATTTACTAAGGCGAACACTATGTTTAATATAATAGGTCTTATATGAAACTCTCATTACTCCATACTTTTTTATTCATAACAAACAAAATAAGTAAAGATAACGTTGAATTTTGGTAGAGTAAGAATTACGTTGATGTCACTTGCTGTATGATCGTCCATATAATATCCAAAAACCGCTACTTTTTTGGATATCGATCTTGTCACATTTATGAAGCAAACGATTAACTACAGCGACAAACGACAAAGCGAGGAATACAAGGCTTTAAGTTTAGGCAAACATTTAAAATACCCTTTCGAAACCTGTTCACAAAAAAGTTACCAAAACTGTTATCGGTTATTTGATATACGATAACACAAAAAGCGAAGAGGCTCACATAGGGCAGGTCGACAGACTTAAAAAAACAACGATCAGTAATTTTAATGCAAAACATTTATATCAAAATTACTACATTAATTTGTTTAATAGAAACCGCAGTTGCTTATTAAGTCTGTTAACAAGTAACTACGAATTAGGAATGTGTATATTTAGATATATTTTTTACAAGCTTAAGTTTTTGTGTCTACAAAAATAACAAAATGAATATAGGTAACATTATACATTATCATTTGTATATAATGTTAATACATGATCATGCCTATCACCACTCCTCGTATGTTACGTGTGATAAAGCGTGATTCATCAGAGCACCGTTAACTTATATAGTTTCATATGATATGTTGCAGACATTTGATAAGAGTTAAAAGCTTTCATCTCTCATCCATTTGATAGATTTCATACAAATATGTATTAAGACTACATATAGACAGCGAAATAAGCTATTTATAAATTACGTTAATATAATGTGTGTTATTTGTTTCTCACTTTTGGGTTATTGAGCAAGTGTGTGTCGAAACAGTTTTGATTGATATATAAATGTTCATTACGAAATTGCTAATGAGTGAGAACGTTTTAAAAATTGTAATAGTAGATATTTTACATACAACTAATAATAGATCTTATATTATACGTTCAAAGCTTTCTACTGATATCAACTATTAAGTTTTTGTTTTATCCATAAGAAGTTAACTCTCGACCTCACTTTCACGTGGTGTCAAATGACAATGAGGCCGTTTATAGTGAAACGTTTTAGCCCAGAATATTCTTAACTGCCCCAGAGACGATAATTAACATTGACAATTACAATCGTCAATTGAAGTTGACTGACAATTACAAATTCAATTGAAGCTTCAATCTTCACATCAATGATTGAATTTGATGAATTTGAATGATGGTAAATGGCTCTTGATAAATGGATAAGATACAGATACGAGATTTTTTGCATTAACTCTAGCTGTCTGCACTCGGAAGAAATCTTTGAACTCTATTTACCACAAAAAAAGGATTGTCTCTATATAACGCAATAAGAAGCAAAACAAACTCCCGTTCATCCATGTTTAGGTACACTATGAAACGCTGCCTTGAATATCTCCTATCAATGTCCTTTAATTCAAATTCCTATCAATCGTCGTTATTAGATTAACAATTACAACAATGGTCTCGTGACAGTCAATGAGTCCCTTCAATGACATCATTGACAATCAAGAATGTTAATTTTGTTGAGCAGCTTCTGGGCTCTTCAGAAGTCGATAGCCTAAACCCATCAACCAATACAAAATATAAAACAGAGACACTTGAATTAGAGACCGTACAACAAGATAACCGTAACTAGGCCTTAATTGTTAGTTAATTGGAAATGCATTTAAATGAGTCCGGTAAAATCACACTTTGCAGGCTGGTTCTAGCGAGAAATTTCGATAAATTCACTCTCACAACTGACCTTGATTGTTGCCCAGCTATTGTTTTTACAAATTAACTAGCACTTGATCTCTTATGAAAAAAATGTTTCATAAAAGTGTTATCAAAGTTTAGAAATATGCATACATATGCATAAATAAGCATACATAATGCTTGTATACTGTATATGTCTCTTTTGCCGGAGACTATCTAGGTAGGTAGCATCTATTTCTGCTGCTATTTAGTCATGTATATACGTTACTGTGTTCCAGTTTGAAGGGCGATAGCTGGTAATGTTACTAGGGTAAAAAGCCTTTGCATATTACTTCTCAAGATGACAATCACAATGAGTTGTAGTGCACATTCTATTTAGTGCTACGCTGTTATGAAAACGAACGCCTTTTGAAATGATTTTATTTATTTAGGCTGACTCCAACGACAAGTAAAAGGTAAAAAACTGTATTTTGTCACATAATTTAGATACAATTCCACAATATAATTGCAATAGCGTTATGGATTCAAAGTAGTCTTTGCGGTGAGTTCTAATGAATATATTTTTAACGGCTGCGAATACTAGATGTCAGATTATTATACAAGTTATTATTACCGGTAAAACAGCTTTAAAGCTTGTATTCGGTACAGGCGAACGTTTGACTTTAGTCTTGTTGGCCATTTTGCCACTTATACATGGAAAAAAAGACCTTTTTTTGTCATGCGAGAAAAAAACAGAATCTTAACATGTAGACCGATCAGCGATAAAATGATTGTTCTCGTAATTTAAATAAGCAGAATAATAAAAATATATATTTCAATGCAACTTCATAAAAAGCCTATAAAAATTTAAGTCGTAATGATTGCCAACGTTTTTGACGAAATGACAACGAAACGAAAGGAAAGGAATTATCTAATTATTTACAGACTGCAACAACTAGTACTCATAAACAATAAAAGCAAACTGGAGTTTAAACTGTATTATTATTATGATTAGTATAAAATGTACGTAATTAATGATTTTAACCCACAAAACCAACGAATAATTTGTAAAAATTCAACATTTGTAACAACACTACACTTTTTTTGCATAGATTGAAGCTTTTTATCAGTACTTGGTTACTTCAAATGTAAAAAGAATCGGGCATATATACGAACATATGATCCTTCCCAAGACATAACACTATATCATAGTTTCCAGTGTTATAAAAAAAGTAAGAGTAAATTACAAAGTTTAGATTTGAAAGTCAATACACATAAATTTTGTTATTTACTTACCAATAAGTTTTTAGACTTTTGGAAAGTTATTGCAAAATTACTGCGAACAAAAATAAATATACATGAAAAAAACACTCTTTTTCTTTATATAATTTTGTTATATATGTATATAGTTTAAATAGCTTATTCTGGTCATCCATAAATGTGCATTAAGTAATACCTAATATTAACAATGGTTATAATAAATATAAAAGAAATTTGCGGTGGTCCTTTTTTGGTGAGCTCTGCAGTATTTAAACAAACAGCGAAGTCTTTAGTGACTGCCAATAGATGGCACTTAATTCAACTTTAACATTTATGGATAATGATAATATACTGGTTTTTTATATGCCTTTTGTTTATTAAAATACTATATACATACATTAAAACAACTGATAAATAAATAAGTCCAGTTTTATGTATATTTATATACCCACACATTTAAAGGATGCATAGGTCAGTCTAAAATTGCCTAATCGAAATTTATAGGTTTTATATACTTGGTTTAGTTTGGAAGTAGTTCTGTAAAATAATGTCGTTTAAATTTATTTATATATAAGAAGTGTGCTTTATTACAGCCATTTTCTCAAATACCTTGGCTTTTCGATTTACCTTCATCAGTCAAATGGCATTGAGCCGGTAGTGGACTGTGAAGATTCGCGAACAATAAATATACTTCGGTCACTCTTTATTATGGTTTTTATCAGATTGACTTCCGTCACGCGGCGATGACTGCACTAAAATAATTCATTAGTTATGCTGACGAACCGCCATGTTCTCACAGGAATAAACAACAACTCGTTTATAATGCAGAATTATATATACACTCATAGCGTGATTTATACAGTAGATATAATCTTGGAAAAATCGTGCAAAACGATACCGTGTAAAACTAGACATGAGACTTCATACAAAGTAGACCGATATGTCGAATTATCCTAAAACTTTGTAAATCAATCTAAAACAGTATTTCCCAACGTGCGACTTAACATATCGAGTGACGTCAACTCCTTATATGGTCCAAAGAATGGTTGTAAAATTTGTTAGAAAACAGGAACTTAAAATGTTGAAACGTTAGCTATAATCAGTTTAAATTATCATGAGAAGGCGTATCATGTACCCGATAAAGAGTTCGTTTCTTAGTATGTCGACAAACCATTATAGAGCATCCAATATCCGAAATCAATATAAAGAGGTCTATTTGGACCTAAATTAGGTATCCATTTATAAAACAAATATTCTGTTTTACTGACAATGTACTTCTGCTATATGTACTTGCAGACGGCTTGTTGTAACAAGCTCACTCTAATGCATTGCATTGATATATACACGAGCATTGTTTTCTAACACCGTCACCTTGATATTGTGTCGCCTCTCTCCAAACAGAAGCCAAGGTTGGTAGTTAATTAAAATAGTTATTGCTAACTGATAGGTATTATTACGATGCAGGTACAGTCGCAGGTACTTTGACTTCTGGCTACCTACTGTTGCTTCTCTATGAATCATTCAACATAAACATTCATTTTTTTCATGTTAATTTTAGTCCTCGGCTGTCTGGCACCATCAACTACATATTCCATTTTAATCACTACAAAACTGTTACTTTGTCAGTTATTAGTCTCGGAGATTACCTATTTCTATTAAGGTCTGAAAAGATAGAAGACAACTTTTATTCTCCGACGAACTTACGTGTACTTAAAATAAAACGCTTATAATTTTTGTTGCCTGCAATAGTCGCATAAAACTATTTGATGAACTTTACAGTTAATTTTGACTAGACGCCATTTTACATAAATAAACTTCTTTTTAGCTAAATAACTCGCTTCAGCAGCTACTTGTAAATCACTGTGTATCGCTATGTAAATTATATCCATAATGAGTACGCAATTTAAATGTTTTCTTGTTCTCGCTCATTTGCACATGCTTATGCTTTAAATCTCGTTCTAACCGGTTCTGATGATCACTGGTTGCAGAAATCCTAATGACCTTTTAGTATCGCTTCAAATATTGAGTGCAATAGTATAGTATAAATTAGTTACATATTAAATATCATCCGATGCGCAAATACTGAACTTTAATGGGAAGATTTATTTTATTTCTGTTGATGACTTTGTTATTGCATGACTACATTGATTATCTGTTGTTCGACTCGCCGCTATTCTAAACGAAGTTGCCAAGAGATAGAATGATTCTAAGAATGAACAGCGCCTTTTCCTATTTTTCATACCAACATACTGCGCTCGGTAACCAAACAAAGGCAGAAGATACCAGGGGTAAATTGGAAAGCCTATACATCTACCTTAGTTAGATCTAACTAACTTGATATTATGAAAATGATCATTGTACCTGCCCACCCATTGTAATTTCAATAGTTTCAACGTCCTTCAAACCAGAACTAAGTGATTGCTGCACACTACTGTTTGGCGGCAGAAATTAGATCTGTGGTGGTTCCTACCTAGACGGTCTCTGGGAACAGACACTACCAGCAGCTGTAAGTCAAGTACATTTTTTCAACTTGTATACATTCACTGAATATTAGAGTCAAGAATATATAACAAACTGAAAATATGTTTTATAATGATTTGAGCTATAAATCATGCTTTCTAAAAGTATATATCTCAATGTTGAATGCGAAAACATTTTTTTTAATATACAGCCACCAACTCTGTTAATAGTATTTAGCATGAGATTACAATATACAGATATTGTTCCACGTGAATTGAAATTTGTAAGAAACAATTATCTACATCCTAAATGGCTGTATTACGCAATTTGCGTGTCTGAAGATTTATTTCGCATGCAGATCAATTGTTATGCAAGACCGCTAAGTCGGTTCAAAGTGCATCTCTTTACTTTCTCTTTCTTATGTACGACGATCAAGCGACAATAAACGATCATCATCTTTGTTTTGTCCATTTGCTGAATTTTTTTGTGTCGACAAACGACAGTTTTCTTCATGTATTCCAGACGCTAACTCATCATTCACCTTACACTGCATATCATCTCTCACACAATCCATCCATCGTTTCTTCAGTCTTCTTCTCCAACTTTTTTAGCTACATCCGTTTCCTCTCTACGCAAAACATGTCAGCACCAAGACAGAAGGTTTCGTTCAAAATTTTTAAACACAGGTGCCACTTTCAAACTCACTCATATGTACTTGTACCTGATATCGTCCATTCTTATGACTCCACTCATTTACCTAAACATTTGTTTATCCAGGGTTGACTGGCAGATGCCTCTATGACATTAAGTCTCCTGTATCCTTAACTTAAGGCCGGGCTTCTTAAACTTTTCTCATTCACGACCCCATACAAATAAATAAGAAAAAAATTTAAATTTTTGATGATTTATTTGTTAGGTAACAATATACGTATACATATGAAAATATATAGTTTAGGAATCCGCTTTGAAACATACAAAAATTCAAAATAAAAAATCGCAACCGCAGAAATTTGCTACGCGACCCCTCTTGGGGTCTCGACTTTGTTACAAAAAAACTCTTGTTACAAAAAAAATTAATAAATGAATTTATAAAAGTGTCTTAAGTTACCTATTATAATCAACATCAGTGATAGACTTACCTAAAACAGCTCAGCCTGCACTGAGCTCTAACAAACGTAAATTGTAAGACGACACTAGAACATTTTTGTCATATTTATTTAGACAGAGATGTATTATACC
>DWHU01001322.1:0-12991 GCA_018247975.1 Parides photinus | reverse complement strand
TTGCATGCTGTATTTATCTATAATTGTCTTGTTATGTTATAATTTTATATTATGTATGTATTTGTACTAATACAAGCGTTGATAAATCAATAAATATATAAATAAATATGTTATATTAAATATTACTTGGTATGATGGTATATCTATCTCTTTTGATGGAGATGGCAACAAGATTGCATCCTGGTGCAGAGTCTATTTTTGCTATCAATACTGATTTCTGTGTAAGGGTGTTGTAGTTTACTTGTACAGTTACTGAGATAACAGGTATAAACACATTTTGTCCCAAAACAACGACGATGAAATATATAGTGTAAAAATTCCTTATATGGAAATAACAATTAAAAACAATTATACGAAATTTGAGGTAATGTAAATTATACTTTCGTCATTATTTTCTAGCTAAAGCAGCTATTCAATTAGACACGCAGCATCCTGAAGGAATGAAGAAAATACAAAGATTAGAAGAGCCGCAGGCTAAAAAATCCGAAGAACCAGAACGTGAATTTGAAAAACCAATATTTACGCAAGTCCTTACAGGACCTTCGGAACTATGGGAAGGCCAACATGCTCATTACGAAGCTCGTGTAGTTCCTGTTGGGGACCCAAGTATGAGATTTGAATGGTACATTAATGGAGTAGAACTTAAAATGGGTAAGCAAAATAAAAATAATGAGATAATTGTTAACTACTAGTCTATTTGCTTGTATTTTAAATATCGGTATTTTTCAGGTTCAAGGTTCCGCACAACACATGACTTCGGTTTTGTTACTTTAGATATAAACTCGGTCGTAGCCGAAGATGCAGGTTTATACATGTGCAAAGCTATTAATAAAGCTGGTAGTACAGTGTCTTCAATATCGCTTAAGATCAAAACAAAATCTACAATATTTGACCAGACAATGAGACCTGAATCATGGGAACAGATACAATTGAAAGAAGCAGCTATGAACAAGGTCCCTGAAATGTTCATCGATACGGGAGTTCAACAAGCGCCAATTTTCACCACTCACTTGAAGAGTTACGACAATTTAGTGGAAGGACAACACGTACATTTAGAAGCTCAAGTAGAGCCAAGAACTGATCCAAAGCTTAAGATTGAATGGTTTAAAAATGGTGTTTCTTTAACTACCGGATCTAGATTAAAAAGCACATTTGACTTCGGGTTGGTTACTCTTTCTATCAATTCTGTGAGAATTGACGACTCAGGAATTTACACTTGTAAAGCCACTAATTTAGTTGGCGAGGCAGTATCAACAGCATCTATTAAAATTGAAGATCGACACTGGCTACTTGGTGAATCATTGCATCCTGAATCTTTGGATAGAATTGGAGCATTAGAACAACCTAGACTTGCGAAACCAGATTCACCAGATCCTAATTATGAAATACCAGTATTTATATCTCATCTTAACAACATTGTATGTAAAGAAGGTGACAACATTCATTTTGAATGTAATGTTGAACCATCAAGGGATCCTACCCTGAAGATAGAATGGTACTTTAATAGTAAACCACTCCCTTCGGGGACTAGATATAAAAGCACCCATGATTTTAGTTATGTAGCGTTAGATATCAGTCATACTTATGAAGAAGACTCTGGAATTTACACATGTAAAGCAACAAATTCTAAAGGATCAGCTACTACTTCAGGATCCCTGCGGTGCACTGGTGATAAACACATTTATTTTGATACTCAGCATCCACAAGGAAAAGCTGGTCTTGAAGCTGTGGAGCAAGCCGAAGAAGCCAGACTTGCTAAAGGCAGAAGGACGTCATTACCTGAAACAGATTATCCAGCACCAAACTGGGTTGTTCCTATAGCACCCGAAAATAATTTAATAGAAGGACAAGGACTGCATTTCGAAGGTCAAGTAGAACCCAAAAATGATCCAAATTTAAGGCTAGAATGGTATTTTAATGGTAAAGTTTTAGAGCAAGGTTCACGATTTAAACTCACAAGTGATTTTGGATTTGTCACATTAGATTTAATTGATGTATACGAACGTGATAGTGGTATTTATACATGTAAAGCTTACAACAAGAAAGGCGAGGCTTTTACTTCTTCTACAGTTTATTGTACAAGTAAGGATAATCTGATTGAAAAAACTCAGCATCCTAAAGGCACTGAAGGACTTGAGAAAATTCAAAATTTGGAGGATTCGCTACGTAAAGAGCCGAGTCAGAAGGCAGATGACGATACGGGTAGACCACCTGAATTTACAACCGTTTTCCAAGATATTCTTGACATTAGTGAAGGCCAAATTGCACATTATGAGGCTTCCCTTATTCCTACTGGGGATCAGAGTATGGTTATTGAATGGTTTTATAATGGAAAAGCTATCGAAGCCAGTCATCGAATTCGAACTGTTTATGCTTTTGGTGTAGTAGTTCTAGAAATACTTGGAACAAAAACTTCTGATTCAGGTACATATTCATGTCGAGCAACAAATAAGTGGGGTAAAGCCGAAATAAGCTGCAAATTAAATTGTGTTGATAAAAGTAAGGGCCAAAAACCTCGATTTACTACACAAATACAGAATATCGAAGGTCTTAAAGATGGTCAATCAGCTCACTTCGAATGTACTGTTGTGCCTGTGGATGATCCCGATATGAAAATAGAGTGGTATCACAATGGACAACCCTTGCGTCATTCCACGAGAATAAAAACAGTTTCAGATTTTGGATTTGTCGTTATGGATATAGCATATACTCAAAATCATGACACCGGCGAATATGTTTGTAGGGCATATAATAAATACGGTGAGGACTTTACTAAAGCTACAATTACTTGTTATGGCAAAGGAGGAGTATATCTTGATAGTTTACAACCGGATTCATTAGCTAAAATTAGAGAGTTAGAGAATCTGCAAGGAGTACAACAACAAATTCCTGCTATACCTTCTGCTGAACCACCTAAATTTATTACACAAATTCAAGATGTAACAAAGTTAGTTGAAGGCCAGAGTGCTCATTTCGAGGCAAGATTAGTTCCAGTAGATGATCCAGATCTGAAGGTAGAATGGTATTACAATGGCAAAAAATTACCACATGGACATAGGTACAGAACTTTCCACGATTTTGGAATCGTGATTTTGGATATATTGTACTGTTATGAAGAAAATTCTGGGGAGTATGAATGTATTGCTACAAATAAATTGGGTCGCGATTCTACAAAAGCAACACTAAAGTGTACATCGAAAGAGAATTTAATCCTGGACTCGCAACTCCCGCGGGTAAGTATTACTCAGATGCTTGTAATGTTAAACGTTTCTGGAAAATAAGTTTATTCCATTAAACACATTTTCGTTTGTTTGTACGATTTCGAGTGCCTTTCTGCTATTTTCAAAGCAAAACGTGAAAATATATAAAACATAAAAGTTATCATTTTTTAATTAATGTTAATTAATTAAATTTTGGTTATTTCAGGGCATGGAAGGAGGGTTAGAAAAGCTGCAAACATTAGAAGATTCTATGATACGAAAAAAGGATACAACAGTTGACGAAGAACGTGGAAAAGCGCCTGTCTTTACTGTACCTTTGTCTAATATTGAAAACTTGAGAGAAGGCGAGAACGCTCATTTCGAAGCACGATTGACACCTACAGATGATCCCAACTTGAAGGTAAGTAAAGGCGCAAAATAACTTATTAAATAAGCATACATGAACAGCCCATTTAGTTTTCCCACTAGAGGGGCTCGGGTCTTCTCTCATAATAAGAAAGTTGCGGTATTTAATACACCACGCTGGTCATGTGCGTGTTGATGTCATATATTCACAAAAACTGTCTTTTCCTTCATCGGAAGCGCAAGCTCAGTGGTGGGGATCGAACCCGCGCCTACTCGATACATATAACGCTTTCGATCACCTTATAAACTGAACTACCACGGGTTCAATATTAATAACGTATTATTGTTATGTAAATTGTTCTATTAAAATTTTAGTACTTTTTTTTACATTTAATAAATATTTTAAGGTCGAGTGGTACTGGAACGGAAAATCTTTAAAAGCTGGGTCAAGATTTAGAACATTTTGTGACTTTGGTTTTGTTATCCTTGAGATATCGCCTACATATCCTGAAGACTGCGGAGAGTACTTATGCAGAGCATATAACAATTACGGGGAAGCTGTTACTACAGCTACTATGAAAGTTCAAGGAAAGAGAAACATCATTTTGGAATCGCAATTACCAAAGGGTATGGAAGGAACTATAGATAAAATTGCTGTTCTTGAAGGATACACTGGTAATGTAGAGGCGTTAACCCCCGAGACTGAAAGTGGTAATCCACCGGAATTTATAACAACTCCATCTGATCTCATTTTGTCGGAGAATTCCTCTGCACACTTCGAATGTCGTTTAATTCCTGTAAACGACTCAAGTATGAGAGTTGAATGGTTCCATAATGGAAAACCTCTTTTAACAGGCTCTAGAGTAAAGACTATTAATGATTTCGGATTTGTTATATTAGAAATCGGTGGAGTGTATCAACGCGACGCTGGACTTTATACGTGTAAAGCCACTAATAAGCACGGAGAAGCAACAGTTTCATGTAAACTTCAAGTTAAAGGTAGACAAGGAATTATTTTGGAACCTCAACTCCCATCCCACTTTAAGTCAGGAACAGAGAGCATCCAAAAATTAGAAGAAACACTTTACAAACGCGAAGAAATAACTGTTGAAGATGAAAAACCTAACCCCCCAAGATTTACGGTTGAAATTAAAGATAATCTTGATGTTCCTGAAGGCGGTCCTATACATTTTGATTGCCGCGTCGAACCTGTTGGTGATCCCACAATGAGAATTGATTGGTTCCATAATGGAAGGCCGTTTGCTACAGGTTCTCGAGTACACATGTTAAATGATTTTGGATTCATTGCTCTGGACATTGATTATGTCTATACCCGTGATGTGGGCGAATATACATGCCGTGCTACTAATAAATGGGGTTCAGCAACAACCACTGCAAAAATTACGTGCAGTACAAAACGAGATATTATATTAGAATCACAGTTGCCGCAAGGTATGAGTGGTGAAAAAATTAAAGAACTTGAGAAGGGGCGCGTTAGTGATGCACCTAAGGAAGATCACGTTGTCAATACTCCGCCAAGATTTATTACTCAAATACAATCACATACTGTAGAAGAATCGGAATCAATACGTTTTGAATGCCGTGTGGAACCCAAAGAAGATCCGAAGTTGCGTATAGAATGGTATCGTAATGGTAAACTGTTACCTACAGGTCACAGATTCCGTACGGTATATGACATGGGTTTCGTTTCACTTGATATTCTGTATGTATATGCAGAAGATTCTGGTGAATATGTTTGCCGCGCGATTAATGACTTTGGGGAAGATACAACAAAAGCAACAGTATCATGCAAACGTATGTATCTATTTTAAAATATTAAATTATATTAAGTAACCAATACCATTTTTACTGCGGGCGTCGAATCAAAGCTTTTTTAGGTAGTTACAAGCCAAGCCACTAGCATGTATTGGTAACGGTACAAAGGCAGCTATTTCAATAAAAAATTGAAGATGAAAGCTATGTATGCGAAAAGTTAATTTAAATGCTTAATATGAACTTTAACTAGTCAGTTTAAAGCACGCTTTATCCTTATATTACTTACATGTATTTAAAACATTTGTATTTTTTTAACAACAGGTTTGCCGGATATCATTCTACAAAACCAAGTACCCAGAGGTATGAAAAAATCTGAAGCATTGACGCAAATGGAAGCTACAATTAAAAAGTACACGTCTGAAGTTTTCCTGACAGAAGACGATCTTTATGATATAGACAAAAAGCAACCTCCGCGTTTTGTAACTCAAATCCAAAGTCAGACTACATTGGTTGAGATGGAATCAACTAAATTTGAATGTCAGCTAGCGCCAGTAGGAGATCCTAACATGAAAGTTGAATGGTTCTTCAATGGCAAGCCACTTTTACATAGTAAGTCTTATTCATAAAATTGTAAGTGATTCACATTAAAAGGTGGGCATCAAAACCTAACGAATTATTTCACTTTTCAGAAAATAGATTTACTCCTATTTATGATTTCGGTTATGTGGCAATGAATTTTGGATGGGTGTACCCCGAAGACAGTGGAGAGTATCTTTGTCGTGCTACAAATTTATATGGCATGGATGAAACAAGAGCTGTAATCAAAACTGCTGGGAAACCGGGTATTGTTTATGATTCACAACTACCAAAGCATATGAAGAGTATAGAGAAAATTCGTGAAATGGAAGCATCGTGGCAAGTGTAAGTATTTTTTTATATTTTTTTTCGATTACTCATATTATCAAAAAACAATAAATAATTTTTTGCCTGTTTTTTTTTACAGTTTCCCAGAGCAAGCAGTGGAAGAGACTAAAGAACGATGTGCTCCTGTTTTCGTTAGCAAACCTGAATCGGTGACTGTTGAGGAAGGAGAGTGGGCACGGTTTTGTTGTCGTGTAACTGGTCATCCCAAACCACGTGTCATGTGGCTCATTAATGGAAATAGTATTGTTAACGTAAATTAATTTATTTTTTATTTTGAACTTTTTTATGAAGTATGTTAACATTCAAATTAAGGTTATATACAAAATTTATAGGGTTCAAGATATAAACTTACATACGATGGAATGTACCACTTTGATATACCGAAGACTAGGCAATATGATACTGGTAAAGTAGAGGTAATTGCTAGAAGTTCCGTTGGAGAAGCTGTAGCCACGACTGAACTAAAAGTAGTACCGAGACACGATGATTACAGAAGTGTCCTTAAAAATGCGCCAAGACGTAAGCATATTATTTACTACCTACATTTTATAATTAATTTTGCTCAATAAGTTACAAGAACTAAATTTTGCGATTTATATCACTATATAATTAAGTTTATGCTACTTGTAACATAAATATGCTTTATAGACAATGCATAACATATGTTATTTTAAATGATACTACCAACTTATTAAAGCACACACCCACACACCGCTTAAGCACAATATTTGTACGTCCTTTCGCTTCCCGTTTCCAAATAACCTAAGACGATGTGCTGCTAAATCACCTGCTACCACCGGCTTATGCATCGGATGCTTTTTAAGGTATGTTAGTAACATGCACAAGAATAATGTAATAAAGACGAACTGTTAATAAGAATTATTTTAAATCAATTATATATATATACAGCCTGGTATGACGAAACAACACAATATCAACGCACTGAAACAGAATTAGAAAAAACTTTTGAAGAAAGGCAAATCATGCAACGTCAAGGTGTGATTGACCACCGTCCAGAGTTAAAGCAGAAAATCGTTAAAGAACCAGAGACAGAATGGCAACAAACCGTAAAGAAGAAGAAGAGCGAAGAATATTACAATAAGCTCCAGGAATTAGAAAACGAACAAGTAGTCAAAGAAAGTAGATTGAGGGAATCAACTCATCAATATGCCATTCCTGGTGAAAAAGTTACTAGTAGTTCCGTGGCAAAATCAATGGCCCAAAAATATGAAGATAATTTGTAAGTCTTTTGAATAAGTAAATATTTTTTAAAGTTATTGTAAATATTATGAGCACCACTTGACTAATAATTTTTATTTGTCTACAGAGAACAAACTGAAGAAGTCGTTGAAAAGGTTGTGCAAAAGAAAACTATTAAGCCACTAATTCCTGAACAATCCGAATCTATCATACACGGCAAGGAGGTACATGTTGCAAAACAAAAACAAATTCAAAAAGAAATTGTAGGCGATACTGAAATTACGCGTAAAATTACTTCAACTGAAACTACTGAGGTTGAACACAAGGGACAAACTCATGAACGTGTTGTAGAAGGACCAGTGAAACCTTGCAGTCCTCCTATCTTTACAAAGAAAATGCAGCCTTGTCGTGTATTCGAACATGAACAAGCAAGATTTGAGGTTGAATTTGACGGCGACCCATTGCCTTCTATTAAATGGTACAGAGAAAATTTCCCGATTAAAAATTCACCCGATTTCCAAATTCATACTTTCAGTACCAAATCAATACTTATTATACGACAAGTCTTCATTGAAGACTCAGCTGTATTCGCAGCTGTAGCAGAAAATAGGGGCGGTACTGCTAAATGCAGTGCTAATTTGGTTGTGGAAGAGCGCAGGCGCCAGGGCAGAGGCGGTATTATACCTCCAAGTTTTACTTTGACTGCGCAAAACGTTAACGTCACCGCAGGACAGTTAGTTCGTTTTGATACGAAGGTCACAGGGACTAAGCCAATAGATGTGTATTGGCTGAAAAACGGCAAAAAAGTTCAACCTGATATTAAAAACAAAATTTTAGAAGAGGATGGCACATACACTCTCCTTATTCTCGAAGCTTATCCACAAGACTCCGGAAAATACGAGTGTGTTGCAATAAATAGTGCAGGTGAAGCAAGATGTGATGCAGAATGCTTGGTTACTGCACCTGCTACTAAAGAAAAACCTAAAGTACAAACTAGCATTGCCAATTCACCGCCCGAAGTTATAGAGCCCCTTAAAGACAGAATTGTTACTGAAGGGCAAGCTATTGAATTTGGTTGTAAAATAATAGGCAAACCTACGCCAACTGTCCAGTGGTATAAGGGAGATAAACTAATAAAACCATCGAAATATTTCCAAATGTCTAGAACAGCCGATGAATATTCACTACGCATATCTGAAGCTTTTCCTGAAGATGAAGGTGATTACAAGTGTATCTCTTACAACTCCGCTGGTAGAGTCACTGTGGCCGCAAAGCTGAAAGTGATTCAACCCGACCAGGCTGATAATTTACCTACACTGACACCGCTACGCGACGTCGTCGTTTATGAGGGACAGCCGGCACAATTTAAAACTCTCATCGCTAGCAAAACCAAGCCTACTGTCCAATGGCTACGTGAAGGGGCACTAATTCCCGAAACTCCAGATTTTCAAGTGAGTATATCTTAGAAAAAAAACCCAAAGTAATGAATATATTACTAATTCATTTAATAATACGTATATGACTGGCCGATTAGCTCAGTTGGTAGTGTACCTGCCTACTGAGTAAGAGGTCTTGGGTTCGATTCCCGCCACGGACAATATTTGTTTTGAGTCTGGGTGTTTTCTATGTATGATATGTACATATTTACAAAAAAAAAATGTATTTAAGTAATCTATCAACTATGTAGTACCCCTAACACAAGCAAGTATACTCTGCTTACTTTGGGACTAGACAGTTTTGTGTGAAGTGTCCAACGAAATTTATTTATTTATTATTATTCGAGTGTTTCATTGCAATTTTAAAATGAATAAAGTGTATATTTTTAATAATTTATAGATGATCCACGAAGGCAATAACGCTGTTCTCCTCATCGGAAACACCTACGAAGAGGACACAGGCATCTTTACCTGTCGCGCTACCACTGCCGCCGGTCAGGTCGAGACCTCAGCGAAGCTGGTCGTCAAAAGTAAGACATAGATACAGGCAGCGAGCTCGCGTCGCGCACTTTAATCCATTAATTTAGTGTTTCTTTGTTTCATCTCTGTACCACAATGAGATCGGGTGAAAACTACTATCACATAGGATAAATTTAAGTTGACAAGCGAAATTTTAAATCATAATAAATTGCTTCACACAATCGTAGCGGTTACCGCAGTAACGATTCCGCCCTCTTAATGATAGATCGCCGTATAAAGTCACTATTGTATGTTAAATAATACTTCGCGAGTTATATTTTACGTGAAATATTACATGCGGTATCGCATAAGGCAGGAACAGGAACTTACGTGCGTGTGTAAATCGCAGATGGCCGCGCAATATCTAACAATTTTTTTTTATAAATTCGAAATTTAACTCCGTGAAATAATATGCGCGTATTTCCGCATCTAACAATGCTGTACATTTAAGCTTTTTGTGTATATAGTCCTAGTTATTGGACGAAACAAGCGACCCTGGAGTCTGGACATCGAGCGTCGAGCCACGAGCTTCTGTATAAAGGGGATACACGTAACATGTGATTAACACGAACACAATACTCAAGTTATAATATACTCAAGTTTTGTTTTGCTTTTACCGCTACGATGTTTACTAAATTTTTCGTTATTTTTATAAAAAAAAAATGAACACAGTGAATCAATAAATGTTATTATTTCTATGTCGATAGATACATTAGCCGAATCTGATGGCAGAATATTAAATGTATTTTTCACCCAATACTCTTTTAATAATTAGAGCTTGCTCTTATTTCACTATATTAACAAAAAAAATACTGTTTTGCTTTTCATGCTTTATGTGTTTCACTGAGATTTACTTTAGAAAGTAATTTAAGGGATCTCAGTATTATCACTATCATACATAATACAATAAAAAAAAATATATTGTTTACTTACAAGTAATATCATTCACGTTACCATACATTAAGAGTTCCCAAAGTCATCATAAAACATTACCAAATTAAATTAATTTTTATCTTGGCCTTTCCAGCATGAATCATTACATAATAATTTAAGATAGTTTCTTGTGGCACAGTACGCGCAGTTCTAACAAAGAGACGTGGTGTCGTTCATTTAAAGCTATCACTAACTCTGTCAATGCTACGCCGTACCTGTTTTATTAGCGGAATGTTGAGTATACTGATTTATATCCAGCGTTTAGGACTGGAATGGGCTGTGGGTGGTTCGTTCCCGCGGAGCGTAAATTTAACCGTTTATTTGTATGTGAACAACGACCCTTGTACCGCTGTCAACTCTCCTATGACAAAGAAACATAAACTAGGGATAGTCGCTTACCTTTGCGGCGAACAACTATAACAAAGTACGCACGCATCACTTGCCTTGCCAGTTTCTATGTTTTGACAAACACTGCCGATTTTGTTGACCTAATGTTTTTTGCAAGTACAAATCCAAAATATGAATGAGATTTATAGTTTAACTTTTCAGTGATCTTTAACGTTGTTTTAAGTGCACGATATTGTTAAAATTAAATTGTGTTTTATGTTTCATTTAAGTGTATTAGGCCTGGCAGTATTTTATCAATTAATTTCTCTAGCGTTTACCTATCCATATTTAATATTTATTACGCAAAATTTTGTATGTTACCTTTATGTAAAAAATGTTTAATAAATGCTATAAATTAATTACCACTTCGCATTATTCAACACTCAGCAGCGATCACTTTTTGAGGGAGTTCCTCTGACACTTGGATCTTAATATACACTGGTATATCAATAAAGAAAGGCTTTTAAAGTTAAACGGGACGTAGTTAACATATCACAAACGCAGTGCACGAGGTTATATTTTAATTTCCTCTTACAGTAAAGTTTTTAACTCCAACCTAGTTTTTTTTATCAAGTAACAGTGAAAACAATCCGTCAGTTTAACTATCAATTCCGTTTTTAATTTTTAATACTTGTCATTCTCTTAAGAACATATAACAGTTTTAATAAGCAAGGTTTTGTCTTTGCTTTTCACTTTGTTACTGTTGTAACTAAACAGTTAATTAACTTTTTCTAATAATTTTTTTTCAACTTATGGATGGATCCTTAATAACAAATCTTTAATATTGATGAACTTGCCTAAACTTCTTTTGCATTTTAATTTTAAAAATAGATATTAACCATTTATGAACCTGATCCATAGTTAAAAAGTTCTCAAATATAAAAACCTAGACAAGTACAGATCATATACATAGAATATTGTAGTTAAATATTTTTAACATATTATTAGTGATAAAATATCTTAAACAAGAACGCAGTTTGTTAATTATTATAGTTCCTAGATTGTTACCCTTATTAAAAAAATATTAAGAAAGAACAATTCACACACAAAATCACTTGAAAAATGTATTTATCACAGTTTGGTTATTTAACGAAAAGGGTTTTATACATTTAAGAAATACATTTTATGTATAAATTTACTAAAAAAAAACGACCAGATATAGGACCATAGTGGGAGAATCCAAAGAAGAAAAGTAAGTATACTGTAGAGGTAAGCTATTAATATTGAGTTTATGGTTATAAATTTTGATTTAGGAAATTTCTTCAAGTTTTTCTACACAGTAAATTGTTCATATTTAATATTAACAAACATAACAGAAAATATAGCGACTTATGAAAAAGTAAATTTGGTATGATGGAGAGTTTGTAATGTTAGTTTTAGATTAAGTGTCCATGTTATGAATTGAAAATAATCCAACTTATATATATAAATTCTATTACTGGTAGCAATCCCCATAGATTGATTTTGCCAATGCTAATATTAACTTTTTAGTTTTTGTATTTGTCTTACGTTAAATATAGTAATGTTAAGTAACTAATATACACTGCAATTTCAAAGTTTTTAACGAAACCTATTTTTTCAGAGTTTTTAAAGTCTTAAACGTTTCTTAAAACCTTTTAATAGGATTAAATTAATTAAAAGAAATCAATTTTAAGCCAGACAGCAAAAGTATACAAATAGTTTTATAACATATAAAATAAATATGCAATATCATATTTCATAAAAAATTACTGAAAAGGGAAACAAAGATAAAGAGCAAAGTTTTAACAGAAAATATTAAATGGTATCATAATCTGTTTCTCCATCATCTGTTCATTCATCTAAATATATTTTTATGTAGTATCAAATACTTCTGTGGTGTTGTTCTCATAACAAAATAATGTGAACATCAACCAATAATTACCATTTTCAAAAATGTGTTCACATCGAATATATTATGTGATTACCGAAATCGATACCGAATATTCAATTTAAATGCAATTATTCAATGCTTCAAACCTTGTTATAGATATCAGTATCTAAAGGCTCCTAAGCCTTCCTTGCATCGTACTTTTAAAGTATTTAAATATTACTGTTGAATATTTCTATAAATAAAAGCACATAATTTTTATTATATATAACCCATATCCATTATTTGTGCCGGTAATAATAATGTACTGGCATATAGAAAAGCATATAGCCGTGATAGCCGAGTGGTTTGGGACCTCGGCCTCCGATTCGGAGGTCGCGGGATCGAATCCGGCGCGCACC